>JBCAUA010000762.1:0-13622 GCA_038406235.1 Peronia verruculata | reverse complement strand
CATTAAATTTTCATCATATATATTTATATATATATACAGATCTAGATCTATATAGATCTATAATAATATAAATTGTTTTTGTTAGATCAGTGTCAGATGCCTGTAAACAAGCTTGGATATCCCACTTACACACACCGATGTAGATCTCTAGATCTACAGACGACGTCCTTTAGATCTCATTTAATTTTCTCGCTCCCTGCCCCTAAATCCTCACCCTCACCCACTTCGCTTACCGATGTTAGCAAGTTTTTTTGGCGATTGTTAAGATTTCCGCGTTAAATTCCGATACTAGTTTATGTAGAGAAAGCTGGCGCTTTTTTGTTTGTTACCCCTGGTTCAGTATATTATATATCAAATAATAGAACAACCCCGCTGGCTTAACCTGCTGGGACCCTCGACCAGCGCAAGTTTACCCTAACGCTAACATGTAGGCCTAGGCCCGACCAGTGGGTGACGGTCCTCCCTAACGCTAGATCTAACAGTAAAATGTAGAGTAGAGTAGATAGAAATCTAGAATCTAGATCTCTAAGACCCTCGACCAGTCGGAATTTAACGCGGAAATCTTAACAATCGCTGTTTTTGTTTTTTACCTTTTCAAAGAATTGTTTAATTTTCCCTTCATCCAGCTGACCCGATTTTAAAACTTTCGGCTGTTCTGGCATAGCTCGAACATCGAACAGCTCCGGGTGAGCCTCGTAGTTCGTCCCACAAGCCATCTTGACAAAACCGGAAGTTGGGGCGGTCAAGTGTAGCTCTTCAGTACTGAAGTTTAATGACTAGACACTCCCCAATTCACTCATTGATGACGATAACTAGATCTAACTAAACAAAGTTAGACGGCAGGCCTAAACAACGGCAGTGAAAAATCTAGCCCCTGCATGATTGGCCTCTGTGCTTTCTTGAGGTCACGATAAAGACACAGACGCACGCCGCATTCGTCTAGCGCACACACACTCTCCCCCCCCCCTTTTCTCTCTCTGTCTGCCCCCCCCCTCTCTCTCTCTCTCTTTCTCTGATACATCTCAGTTTTAGTAGAATTAGAAATAAGCTCAGATAGTCAAAAATGACTGAGACCAACCCATTCACAGATTTTTTTAATGCATTGTTTTTTTTTTTTTGTGCAGCTTTCCATATGAAAAAGTACTTAGGGGTATCGATCATAGTACTGTAAGTATAAGGTTGCGTACACAGGGGTGACCGTTTTATAAACAAGATATGGGAATTTTCCATGGACTACATCTAGGACAATAGCCCACGACCAACCTATCACACCTCCTTCGACAATAGTCAAAAGTTCAGGCACAGTCCATGTCGAGGTCATATTACATATCTCTTATCAATATCAGCACAACCTGCCCTGAACTTGTTTGAGAAGATTTCAAAATTCTACAACATAAGAAAGCATACGTATGTCTGCCCATTGTCGAAACCCAGTTATTGATAGGCCTATCATATGTCTTTTGGCGTAGCAGTTCTGATTCGAGATAACCTCCACTAGGAGGTTGGAAGACGTACACATGTATACACCGTAAGCAGCTCTGGATAATTAAAGCAGAGCCCCCCCCCCCTCTGCCAATAAAACCTCTAAGTATGGAAACTATCACGGTGCTCCTCAGTTATGCTTAGATTACATTAAAACTCGGTAAATTATCATTTTGTTGAAAAATGAGAGCTTCCCAAATGAGACCCAGCGTGAAGAGGGAAGGAGAACAAACTCGTCCCCTCTTAAGTCAGGATTTTTGTGTAGCCTACTGCAGTCATCGAATTTGTAAGTCTCGGAGCTATTCACCTCAGTCACCAATCTACTCAACTACACCCGTATGGCCAAGCCATTATGTCCACGTATGATTCACAAAAAAAAAAAACAACAACAATTACAACAACAACAACAAAAACGATATGGTTGTGGGTGCGAGTATGCCTACAACTTGTAGAAGCCTGCAGATAGTGGTGTTTTCCCAGTAGATGAAACATTTGTAAATCAGAGAGCGTATTCATGATGTACTATGATATTGCTATGATCCAAAGAGGTCACCAGACCTTTTTTGTTTGTACACTGGAATGATCTTTAGAAACATCAATGAACACTAAGGAGTCCAGGTAGGCGGCAGCAACACCAACAATCTGTGCTATGCAGATGATACAGTCCTCATAGCAGACTCTGAACGAAAACTCCAGACCCTTCTGACAACAGCAGCAGTCAGAAGTGAAGAAAAAGGTTTACAATTAAATCCAAAGAAGACAGTATGCATGGTCATTTCAAGACAAGCCAATACACCTATGTGCAATCTATTCTGCAACGGTGAGAAAATAAAACAAGTGAACAGCTTCAAATATCTGGGATACACTATAACACAGAATGCAAAGAGTGATACAGAAATAAGGAAAAGAATTGCAATGTCCAAGGACAAATCGAACGAAATGACTCCATATTTAAAAACAGGAGTATAACAAGTGGCACTAAAATTAACGCTATGAAACGAAGTATATGTGTGGTCAATTCTTCTATATGGTTGTGAAAGCTGGACTTCGAACAAAGACACAGAAGGGAGGCTGGAAGCTGCTGAAATGTGGTTCCTCAGAAGAATGATGAAAATATCATGGACAGAGGGAAAAACGAACGAGGAAGTTATGCCATTGGTAGGATATGAAAGATCCCTCATAAAGACCATAAGACATTAAGAAAGAGGCAACTGAAATTCCTCGGACACATCTGAAGGAGGAATGGACTACAGAAACAGGTGCTATGTGGAAAGACCCAGGGAAAGAGAAGCAGAGGACAGCAACGAATCAAATATATTGACAGCCTCAACAGATACGCCACCAAGAATGATGAAATGAGCAATACCGGTACCGAGATGATAAGGAGAAGTGACAACAGAAGTGTCTGACAAGCCATGGTCGTCGATGTCTGCTCCACACCTGACACCTAAAGAAGAAGCTATGATATTATGATGTTACAGAATTCTCTCTCTTTCGGCGTGCCTCACAGAGCATATGCATGTATGATATACATTTATGTAATTCACCACTAATACAATTACAAGATCTCTGATGAAATTGATAAAGCTTTGAGTCCTTAAAACTCATAGCTTAAGAGACTCTGGGTAATATGAGGTAGTCCTCTTACCGTCAGTAGTAACTGGCTGTGAACGAGTAGGCCTACCACTATAGTAAAGTTAAAACATGTCGCTAAAGTAAAGAGTTAAGAGCCAAAGAAATGTACAACATAAGTTCATCACTGCGTTCATTCAAGGCAGAAATAAAGGCCTGTTTGTCAGGAACATGAAATCTTGAGTGGCTAGTATAGTTATGTAACTGGCATTTGTTCAGATAGTGATATGACTCGTACAGTGGTGAAGCTCTGCTTGATTTTACCATCGACCCATTTGTTTCTCTTGACTGTTTGTTGACACAACTTTAGTAGTTGTCCGATACCTCGTTCTTTTTAGTATCACAGATAGATAGTTTCAGCAATTCTCCTTTCGTCAGCTACGTCTAACAGGAATACATGTACATGTGGGTTTGGCTTATTGTACACGATTTGCAAAGACTTCTCACAATTTCAGTGTTGTTTCCATTAATTGGTTATATTATTATTTTTGTGGAAAGATCCTGGTTTAGTTAATGACTTAGTGTTTAATTCAACAGCGTAAATGATTTTTACGAACGTAAGCATGGACGATAGCACTCTAATCAACTATCTAATCTCTACTTGTATCCATCGGATTCTCTCCTCGGTGGAAAAAAAAAAAAGCACAATACCATTACAGATACTTATTACATGTATAGAGCGCTTTCAACGATGAAAAGAATACTATGAAGGTCAGACTATCAGTTACATGAAAAACAATACAACAACAGTGTAGGAAAAAAAAAAAAAAATCAGAGAAGGCTGATGATTTAAACAATTAATCATGCTGGCCCATTTGTAGTAGAAAGTTTCAAAATAGATTTAATCATTTTGAATACTCGTTCTGTGTGATTAAAATTAGAAAGGATACTTACATTCACAGCACACACTGATTTTTCGATAGAGGAACGTAACCAACCAAACCAGCTACAAAAACAGATAGAATGTAATAAGCCCGATGGAGTAACAATTAACATTAACTCTTTTAAATGAGCAAATGCAACTTTCACAAATGTGAAAGGATGGTCAGGCTGGCTGGATATTTTATCACACAGTACATATTTTCAAAACAATTATGATTGTCAGACAAATTTCAACCGCATGATTGCTGCATGTAACAGGCCTGTGGCATTTTCACCCATAAGAATAATAAGAAGATCTAGTGTGAAAAAAAAAAAATATATATATAAAATATGTATATATAATGTATGAGCATTGTTTTTACCTTTTTTTTTTTTGCTAGAGCTCAAAGCATGCAATCTTTTAAGTTGTTTTTTTTTAAAAGAGTACCTGTACACTATTTCATACTGTCTGTATATATACATGCATAACAAACATGTTTCAAATTATCTTGTTTTGCTCATTATAATTGAACAGAAAATGGCAGACAGCTAACTCAATCTCTACTTTAGGTCATCGTATTCTGCAAAAAAAAACAACAGACAGGCAGACGGTCAGATTGAAGAACATTTATCCATTGTCAACATTTCTATCCATTTTATTTCGATTTTACCCCACACCTATTACATTTTCTTTGTCTCCTCCCTAATATCATATCTAGTTTGTCCAATTGTGAGTCGTGACTTTAAACGGCTATCCCTAATACATGTAGTCTGTGGCACATCTCACATTTCACTAATATTGTGTTGAGGCAAATAACTACCTATCAATTTTTAATCACTGTTTGAGAAGAGGGATGACAAGAAAATGAGCAAAACAACCTGTGTTTTGATAAAAATACATTGTAATTCAATGTCACTTTTAATTGTAAGAACCGGTAGCAAAAAAAAAAAAAAATGTCTTGCACCCAGGGCAAATGAGTTGGAAGTTGCCTCAGGAAATTGCAAATTACAGCAGTTTTTAACTGTTTTCCGACTGAGATATCAATTTTTTTTTTTTTTTTCAGGTTAGAAAATGATGACTATTCATTTTGTTCAACACAAATAACAAATTTTGGTATCTCAGTCGGAAAACAGTTAAAAACAGCCCGGACTTGAAATCTCCAGGTGCGGCTTCCGACACATTTGCCCTGGGCGCGAGACATAGATTTATGGTGCACGTGAAAATGAAAATAATGGGGTATTGTTATCTTGCAGTATAATCTGTACATGTGTATTTACATGCATGCAAGTAAATTTTTGTACATAGAACTACATATGTATACTATAATTATGTAAACGGCAGCTTTCCTTCCCTATGTTCAGCAAAGTGATTTTCCTTCTGTTTTCCTGTTGACAGCAGCCCTCTGATAGTATCAGTAATTACCACTAAAATAAGCAGTATTAATAATATTAATATTAGTAACGATTATATCAAATTAATACATGTACAATGTAGTCCTAAAGAGAAAACTGGTGAGAGAGAAAGAGGCATCTAAATCATAAATTTACTTAGAGCATCTGTAGAAAATGTAGTTACCATCATGAATAATTCCTTTTCCTTAATGTATTTCCTAAATTCAGACACTTACTAAAAACTCACATTAAGAAGAATAAAATAGAGCAAGAAGAGTTAAGACAATGACAAGAACGCTTTTATGCACACAAATTTCAGCATACATTTGCACGCATAATAAAAGATACAATAAACATCAGTGAGGAATAGTTTATTTTGCTTCTCTTGGATAATACAAGTTATGATAGGTGCAACAGCATCCACTGGTGCAGACCTTGCCATCTGTAGCCAAGGTCATGTTTATAATCAAGAGTATACATGAAGTAAGATTAAATATCAATAGCAATCAATCATCACAGCTTAAAATCAAGATATGTAATAGTAAAGTCTTATTAAAGTCAACCCCTCAGGACGAACAGAAATAATTGGCTTCCAAAAAGGCTGACATTAACCAATACGTAAAATAACAGAACTGTCAAGAGTTGACTTTAAGTGGATTGCACTGTATTGTCCAATAGTGTCATCATTTAGCACAACATACTAAGCATCCATGTAGTAAGAGTTGATATCACAACTCAAATCAATGTATGTACCAATGTAATAATTTGCTTTTTCTTTCTTTTTCATTGTAATAAAATCACATTCATTACATAAAGCAAAAGTATTCACAGTTTCAAAGCAAAGAGATTGAATGTAAGCTCACACATCTCATAAAACTAAGAGTATAACACCCACATTTATCAGCCCCACATCTTTGCTCAGAAAAGACAAATAGCTTCAATAAACCTCTTATAATTATTTTTTCAACACTATTCTACAAAGACAAGCATTTTGGTACAACATCAGCAACGAAACCTGAACTGTATCCCACGTGAAATAATATACAAGGAAAAAATACAACAAAATGATCTTATGCACATGAAATGTTGCATGATAAATTATCATTTTTTCCAATATATTTCTTGCACTTGTTTTTGCTTTTTGTTGCTATTATTATTTTAACTGTTTATAATGGTTGTCCATTTTTTTCCCATCAGTAATTGATGGGAATGGTAGTACTTAGCATAACAATTATGCTTTATGCCATGATACTTCTATGTTCCTTGTGAGTTTCTCCGTATGTCTGTTTGTGTGTGTCATCTCCCATTTCTTCATCCATGGGCCCACAATTGTTGTGTCAAATCTCTCATCATCCTTCTCATCCTGAAGAAATAAAAAGAAAAAAAAAAAAAGAAGCAGTTACTACTATTGTAAAATCAAACTAAATTACACATTTTATATTATCATCTTGAGATAGCATATAACTTTCTAAAAACAAACCATTACAAAAAAAAAAAAACACACACACAAACAAGACAGCTAAAAAGTAACATAGTCTACAATGGCATGATGTTTATAACCCTTTAGCACACAGGACACCGGTTCTTTCAAAATTTAATTTAAGAATTTCTTAAGTAGATGTTTCATTGTTTTGATTTGAAGACAGTTTATGTTTTAATATCCTCAAGCAGCTTTTACTACATGTTCTGCAAAGTGATGGCAGAACATTGGTAACATATGACTAACCAAAGAGCTAAAGAATTAATCCCTCATACATAAAGATGAAACAAATGAACAAGCAAACCCAAAAAAATGATTTTAATAAAAGTTAATTAAAATTTAAAAAAAAAGAACCTGACATACAATCTTTTTTTTTAAATATAAATTCTCTCTGCTTCCTTTTTTTTTTCCCATTAAAATAAGACACCAAGTTAGATACAGTAATAAATCATTGACGGAATGTGATCAGAGAAGACATGGTCAGGAACACTGTCACTAGACAAAGCAGGACCAGTGCCAGTTATGCAGTACAATAGATTAACAGAAAGTCACATGATTTACACAGCAAATAATGATGCAGCAACACTAATTGATAAAGTGGGTCTATAATATGAAGTAGATAGTCTGTCCTCAAGTTAAGACTAAGGCCTAAAAAAATGTGGATTGTGGAGTTGAAAGACACACTCTGACACTCTGGCATCATCCCTATTGAGGCATTTTGCCTGGTCGCACACCACCAACTGTGTCTTTCTGTAGCACTCATTGGAGCAACAGCAGAAGGATAAAGGAAAGACAGAATAAAACTGGTTGTAATGAAAATATGATTTTTTTTTTATATCCTGTCAATGTGCTCATCTCATATACATGTACCTCACAATGTGACTAAAGGGATCAATTGTCTGACAACATTATACAAATGAGAACTCACTTTGCAACCTTTATCAGCCTCCCGATGCCTGTCCACTTGATTAAAGCTATCCCAGTCAACATTTGTGAGTGGGTTCTTCTGTGACCTCATCATTACCCCTGTCTTCAGATCATAGAACCCGACACTTTTTGCAGGTGTTTGCCAACGAAGATCAAGACTCCAACGGATTTGGTCAGACAGATTGTTAAGACTGAAATTTGAAATACATATATATATAGCAAGTTATGCAATTTATAGTCTAAATAAAATATGGCTCTTCAAAATCAAAATTTTGCCATGCAAACTTGTTATAAATCAATACCCAGGAACATGATTCAAATACCTACATAATTATATCAAAAATTCCTATGAAGAGTATCTTAATCAGCATGATCTGTGATTTCTAAATTTCATTCCTAGCTTTACTGGTTAGAAAATTCTATATTTATAGAACTTGTCACTTGAGTAAAGAGCAACAAAATCTTATTTTCACACTATGTTGATAAACTCTTATTTTTTATCTACAGAAGCCGTTTAATTAAAGGTATATTCTGAAGCCAGTTGGACAATTTTTGAGTTAAGAAACTGACAACACAAGCTCTTTCCAAGGATCTCTTACCCATACAATTTGTCATTGCTCTTTTTGATGAAGTAAATGCTTTCTACCCATACCATATGTTATTAGTGCAGGATATTAATGCAAACCTCAGAATGGCCAGGAAGATTAAACAAGTATTGCCTGGGTTACCGTTTCCATTTACCTTTCAGCTTCTTGGTTGGTGGGCAAAAACAATTATTCTCACTGCGTTGCATTTCCAGAAAGATTTATACAGAAGAAATGTTCCTATAAATATTGATTTAAGAAGTTGCCATCAAATGCACAAATTATGTCTAGAACTGCACTCCAAACTAGAAGCAGCTTAGACAAAAGTTATGTTTACTAACCTCCTGTGTGGAATCATGTTGTTGATGAGCAACATGCCACCATAAGGGACAGGGCATGAAACTCGATCCTTCTCCATGTCTATCTCTGAAAAATTGAAGGGAAAGAAAATTTTCATGAAATATGTCAAATTGCCTGATGATTTTTGTTGGTCTGATTTTGTTGTTGATTTTGTCATTAAATGTTTAAAAATTAACTGTTGTTATCACAGCAAGTAACTATCAAGAAACAGGATATAAAACAATCCAACTAGGTAGCTCTAGAAAGTCACAGATGTTGATAATATTCTACTGGATGTTCTTTCAGTAATACCCAATTGTTCCATATTCTAGACAATTTTTTTTCACTTAATTTTCATATGGGTGTTCATTTCTGAAAATATAAATTGAAAGATATTCAACGAAAGATATTTTTTACAGAAATTAATGCCTTACGCAGTCTTTTCTCTGCATCTTTTTCATCTAGCTCCACATACCAAGTGTTTCCCCAGCAGCAGGTGTGACGAGCTATTTTACCTGTCAGGTGACCGCCAGACACCACCTGGTGTTAAAGGACAGATCTTGACTGAATGAGAAGGATTCTGTTGTAACCATTAAGACTATCTGAATTTGTAAACTGTATAACGACAAATATGAACAAAAGTGGTTAAAAGATATCATTTTCATGGTCCAGTTTCATTTGAGATCTGAACAAAATCACAATGAGCTAAGGAAAACCAATTTCAAGCAAAATTTAAGTCTTAATTGTATTAATTCAAAACTGAATGAGTATGTAACAAGATTACAATGTAAATTATTTGCAGAAGATTATTAACAAACCTGCATGCAGCCATTTTTCTCACTGGCATCCAGAAGTGGAATCCATGCTGCTAATTGTAAGACTTTATAAGCCTCATTGTCTAGGTAGGCACTGTCTGTTATAAATACAAAAATCAAGATGAGAATCAGATATCAATATTAAATGTGGAAATGAAAATCAGATATTGATATGTATACGTGTAGATTTCTATAATGTTATAGTATAAGCCCTGATGAAGCTATTCCACAGAAAACAACACTGAGTACTTTATATCATTTGATGATTAATTATCTATTCATACACTTTTCCATAGGGATAGGTCAAATTCATTTTAATCTAAATTTACTTTTGCATTTTGCAAGAGTCCTTATCTTGATACTTCATTCACTTTTCGCAGCTAACTAAATAAAGTCATTATTTCACTGGCCTAGTTGACAACATCTTATGCTTCATTGTCTGGAACAGACAGGTTTATCATGATCATCAAGCAAGTCATTGTTGCCCCTTTCTTGTTTATTCTTGATCAAGGCCATTCTGGTATATTATAACTTCCAAGTCGTTTCCCTTAGAATCTTGCACTACTGGCCTGTAAACATTTCTGTGTGGAAATTTGACACTGCACATCCATATTAAATAATGTCACTGCCTCTCCATCTATTCATTTTTATTCCTAAACTGCCATTTCTTTGTATATCTGTTCATCAAACAGTAGTCTTGCGAATCTCATGATTGAAGTAAACCCAAATAAGGTTTTCCTTTTATCGTTACTTTTTACCTTGGTGCCAAGGCACAGTAGTTGCTTCATTCTGAGGTGTCTTGGTCCGTAAGTTCCACACGGGATGTCCCATAATTTCTGGACCTATTAGTTGCTCCACCATATTCAGCAGTTTCTCATTGGACCACAGGTCTTGCATCGCCTAATATTAAAGATTTTTCACAAACTTAAAACTTTCAGGTGAATATTTAATTTGCAGATTATTCTGCGTTTCCTAATATTACCTTATAAAAACTGAAGTCTGAAAGCAAGAAAGTAAAACATGTTTATTTCCAATATATATATATATAATAATCAAATTCAAAGGCAACAGTAACTGACTGTCTTCATTTAATTATTAATGTCCCTATAATGGGCAATGCTTTATACTTTTTTTTTTCTTTCACAATGAGTTATTTCAGGTCATCCAAACTGTCATTTACTCTCACATTTCTCAAAAAGGAAGGATTCTTCAATAAGTACATGCAGACCCATATCCCATATACGCTGACACATACGGCAAGATATCTTCCAACAAAATATAAAAGACTGAAATTTATGCGTCCGTTAGCAACGATGTTAGAAATCTGAAGAACATACATTATAAACTTCAAGAAAGTAAACAAACCCAGAACAAGATCTTACAATTTAATTATATCTTTACTGATGAAGATAATAATAATACAACACCACTAAATGATAATACAGGGAAAGCAAATACTCAAATCTGTTACACCTATCACCATCTTTTAACTTTTAACATCTGGTGATATTTGGGTTGAACGTTTTCATTTCTACTGATTGATCTGTGTTCTTTTCATTGAATATCTTATCTCTGATACAGTCAAATCAAAGTAACTGGCAGATCAGATCATTTCCACACTAATATTCTTTTATAAACAAATTATTTTTCACCTTTGTGAGTTTGCCTTGTTTATGAAGAATGATGTTGGCACCAGGAAAGTCCTGCTCAATGTAAGTCAGTCTCTCATAGAAGCCTTTGTCCTTGTACAAGCCTATATGATAATAATTATAAATAAAAAAAAAAAACGACTATAAAATCCTTCTTCCTGGTTGATTGTGATGATGTTGTGGAGTTCGGAAAACCAATATCTTAAAAATGTCTTAGTTAAAAAAATGAATAAAACATGCACAATCTTCAAAATTTAAAATTCAAACTTCAGTTAAATTTTAAGATTTTCTTCATTCCACCATTTATATCATGAAACTATGGTGAATCTAGGAATGAAGGAATGGATGGGCAGATAGATAGATGGATGGAAGGATGGATGGATGGATGGATGGATGGATGGGTGAATGGATGGATGAACAGATGGAAAGATGGAAGGACAGATGGATGGACAGAACAATGGATGGATGGATGGATGAATGGATGGATGAACCAATGATATGTGAGAGGGAGAGGAATGGAGTGAACTGATGCGTGACAGATGGTAGAACAAGCCCTAAGCAGGTGACCAAGTGGTAAGTATGTTATAATCACACTCTACAGATAATTAATAGACACATTCTTTACAGACCGCTATGTCTTGAAATCTGAAAATCTACTCTCAGTGGTGAATTGGTGATGTGAATCTCTTACTTTTTATTTTGCCTCCATCATAGAGCATTTGAGCAAGATCATCCACCAGCTGCTCCACATCTTTTTTGACTGCATCTAACAGTGCTGTGTCAAAAAACTCTGGTATTAGGAGGTATCCCTACAAAAAAAAAAAAAAAAGAAAAAGAAAATTGTGAAAATAAAGATAAAAATCTAAACAATGTTTTGTAAAGATTTTGACTAGTAATATGATATATATCCAAAACAGAGTAGGCCTACAGGGACTGTTCTTCGACTATGTTCTATGTAAAATATATCTACCTTTTTTCCATACCATTTTCATTAAATAGCTGTTTATATGGTCAATCTTTTTTTTTTTTTTTTCCAGATCTGTTCATCTAAGCTATAGATGGGCCATGCCTTGCTCTTTGTATTTATTCTATTTCAATAACACTAATACATGTAGGCCTACACACTTACTCTTGAAGTAGAGAATTCAGCTTTGCTACTCGTAGGAAACACATGCACTACCGTACTCATGTAGATTAATCATCATTGAATAGTGCAATAGTGGCCACTAAAATAATTGTGGTAAAGACATACTTCTCATTAATGCTGTGATATCAATAAAATACCTATCTTGTTACGTTATGTTCTTTAATATTGATCTACACAATTGCACTTACTTTTTCAAAGAAATGCCTGACTTTCGATTCTTCCAGCTGGCCAGGTTTCAAAACTTTGGGCTGTTCTGGCATAGCCCTAAAATCGAAGACTTCAGGATGAGCCTCTTCCACCAATCCAAAAGATGGTTCAGACATCGTGGATTTAAAAAAAAAAATACTTTCCAAATTTCTTCCTATTAGATCTGGACTTGGATCAAAATCAGCTCTCTGTGTCTATTACCCGTAACTTAACACTGCGTAACAAAAACTAACACTATCCTGAAATGCTGTGGTTATACAGAACTAATACTAGAATAGATCTAGATCTAGATCTAGATTAGATCTATCTCCTAGGCTACTCTTGTCAGCGAGAATGTTAGTGTTATCTAAATCCTCAAGTGTCTTCGATCCTAACAGTGGACAATCGACCCAGAATTCAACAATCTACAGGTCGGACGATCTAGATCTACATACAGGTACTTCTTATGTTACGTGCAGGTTAAATCTACGGACACTGTTCCGTGCACAAAGACGTGGCTTTCCTTCGCCGCAATCTATGTAGATCTAGGCCTAATGTGTACATGTAGTATGTCACAAACATGTCAAGGTCGTATTCCTCGTATCGCACAGACCTACTTCCATTATCTGTGCAGAACGTGTTGTTCAGAACGATGTGTTTTACCAACTTGTAGGTCAAGCTGACTGACAAGTGTATTTTTACTTTTATAAATTAATTTTTCAAAGTAGACACATATAAAAATGATAAGTATGTGGGTAAAACGCATTATTTATGGGGCAATTGTAGAGATGAGAGAGAGAGAAAGAGAAAAAAAAAAAAGCATATTTACATTAATCGTTTTATGGGTAGGCCTATTTATAGTTTCGTGTATTTATCACGCCCGGTTATCTTAGGCCATTAAATTTTTTGAGTTGCTATGAATATGAATGTCAGTTCCCCATTAAAATTTGGTTTTTGGTAACGAAGGTAATTCTTTCTTTCATTTTCTGTTTTCTTTCTCTCATTCTCATTCTCCTCCAATCCTTCCTCCTTTCCATTATTTCTGCCTCTCTTTTTCTTTTGTCGTTCGTTGTCCCCCCCCCCCCCCCACTCCTTCTCATGTCCTCTCCCGCTATCCTCCCTAATCCC
>JBCAUA010000751.1:0-10709 GCA_038406235.1 Peronia verruculata | reverse complement strand
CCCCCCCCCCCCCCCCCCCCCCCCCCCCCCCCCCCCCCCCCCCCCCCCCCCCCCCACCAACAAACTACCTGTTCGGTTACGCCCTATCCTTTTTTTTAAAAATTAAAGACGTGTGTTTATTTATTTATTTATTTATTTATTGTTTTGTTTTCTATTCTACTTCAGTTGGACTTTTGTTGGTCCAGGTTTTTATTTCCTGCTGCTATGTCTATATCTATCCTATTGTTCGTGGACGGTGTTAAAAGATCCTGTCCCTCCACGAGGGTTTGAGGGTGTCACTACATCCTGCGCTGTACCAGTGTCTTTTTGTTTTTCAACTCTTTCTTTCTGTGGCTTTTTGTGAGAACGTCTTTGCTAGGAATGATCTTTCACGTTGGCCTTCCTTTTTGGCACCAGTTTTGGCTGTGCTGTAAGCTGTACAGTTTTGAGGTCATTAACAAATATGATCAAAACTGTGATGGCCACAGTGATACTTTTTTTGTCTTGCTGACCGTCCCTTGTACTCTAAATGATTGTTCTTTACTTTTGTTGTTGTTGTTATTACTGTTTGCTGTTGCTGTTGTCGTCCACGGGACAGTTTGCTCCATTACGAGAGCGTATCCTTATTAAAGTTGTTGCAGCTCTGCTTTCGCCACTGTTGTGATTTTCAGTTTAGAACAGTGTGTTGTTGTTTGTGGTTTTCCAAATGTGCGCACTTCAGAGATGATGTTGTGGTCCTCCAGTGTGCGAGAATACTGAGTGGGAAGGTCATAACCTTTGGTTCATGTCATTGCTATTGGAGCCCATCTAGGGGTCATGGGATATCTGCTCTGCTGTGTCTGTTTCCCACAGTTCGGTTTTCCGTGGAGTTTTTTGTTTTGTTTTGGTAGAATAGATCTAGAGCTCCTTTCTCACACCCCTAACCGTTGGCACTCAATATGTTGTTATTGTGTTGGCGAGGTCAGTCGTTTGGCATGTTCTTTTGTTTGTTTGTTTCTTGGTTGGTTGGTTGGTTGGTTGACGGCTGTACTTAAAAAAAAAAAAAAAAGAAACACCCCGGTTCAATATAATGACGCATTCCGCGCAGAAGTATTGTAGAGTTTTTTGTCATCATTTCAGTGCCTCGTGTTAATCAATTGGCAGCATCGAATCTGAGCACTTGATTTGAAGAAAGTCATTTTTCATACTCCCAGATCCAATCATTCCCATGTTGTTCAGCCTATGTTTGTTATTCTGTTGCCCTAGATTGCTTGAGTTTTGTAACGGTCGCTGTGGCCACTTGAGATGTGTGACATGCTAGGGTGTACGATAGCAACAGTTCTGTGACATGATGGAGTGTAGTTGCTGTTTTTGTTATCGAGTGTTCAATTATTGCCCCTGAGCCATGGCTTTTTCAAGGGAGAGGAAAAGATACTATCTGTGTGAGAACCTTCACACTGTGAGGGTTAACATAGGCAAGACAAGCGGAGAAAGACGCAAGGACTCAAGAGATTTGTAGCGAATGAGAGGGTGGGGGGGGGGGTAAACATGGCTGTTATCATGTCTGCTGTCTGGGCGACATCACTTGACATTGTCAAACTGCTACACCCGGGCTCAGTCTGGATGTGGGATATGTTCACCTTCAAATAACGTAACAGACTTGTGGATAACTGTTGGATGGCGGTTCTCAGTATATAGGTCTGCTCAAATCACTGGTGCTCGGCATGAGAGAAACTCAACAAGGGGACGCCCATTTTATTTTTCATTCTTGTTTCGTTGTAATTGTCTGTCTATCTGTCTGTCTATCTGTCTGTATGTCTGATATCTGGCAGGCTAGCTGTCTGTTCCTGTCTAGCTGGCTGTCTCTGTCTGTCCACTGTCTGCCCGTCTTGTTTGTCTGTCTACCTGTCAGTCTGTTTTCCTTTCCCCAGTTGCTACTACCAGAGATGGTTGTTTGATTTGACACCGAAAGAGTCGGTCTAAATTGCATGAATTGTTTGTCTACGGCCAGCCGGCACAGTCACATTGAGAACACAGAAGGACGGCCAGGGAAGACACGAATAACAGAGCAATTTCCCTCCTAGTTAATGGCACAATAATCATTCTCTGTAGCTAGTATTGTATGGATGTTTTCAACTTTCCCGATGTGGATCGTAGGATTTCCTCACTAAAGGTCAACGGTTGACCTTAATTTGAGAATAGACGCCCCAAAAATGGCGAGTGAAAAATGCATATCTGGTGCTGACTTTATTCTCTGCGTGTGTCTGTGTGTCGTATGTTATGTACCCATAACTCTATGATGATCAGGCCAGAACTAGCCATGTGCTACATACTCCTTCACTGTTTCGAAAAAACCGGACACAAACAGAAATAATATTCAAATTCTAGTGTAATCATTATCAAAATTAGCATCATCATCTTGTGTCACCGCTCTCGGGGTCGACTTGAAATGACTCGCCATCTCTGTCTCTCTCTCTTTCTCTCTCTCTCTCTCTCTCTCTCTTTCTTTCTCTCTCCTCGACACGTCTGGTGCGTTCCTCCAAAGATAGATTCATGCAGTCTTTAAGTATCATCCGCCCACACTCTCCCAGGCCTGTCTCCCGCTCGTTCCTTTTTACTCAGTTTTTCCTTCCTTTTCACATGGTATTGCAACATCTAGTGTGACAAACTAGATAGATAATATTGTAATTTCCTTTTTCTGAATTGTCGTCAGTGTCAGTTTGAACGTGAGCATAGTACAAACATCCTTGGTGGTCTTTCTCCCTCTCTGACTAATCCAACAATCAAAATAACAACATTTCATCAAAAACGCCAGTTTTCATAAAACTTGAATCCGATCTATTAATATGGCTTGCATTTTCACCGTGGCTGGGAGATCGTTTTCACCAGCCCTAGATCTATTACTTCCCTTTGCCATACTCAGAAAGTGCTCAACAAGCACTGCAAAGAAAGCAAAAATCATTTTGCTTCACAGAAAGATGATAAATTATTACAATGATTATTACATTATTTTTGTTCCCTGACTTAGGAATTTTACATGTCTTGACGTGTAGACATTATCTTACTGTGTTTGACACAATACAATATAGCCGTAATCGTGCCGATGTGTCGTTAAACCCCAACACAAACAAACCAACATGATGTACGTTTCAAAACTGTAGGTAAAAGTGATTTTGTTATGCCTGTCCCACAACTCTCTTGTCTGGCGAATTGAAGCAATCAAGTTCCTCAAAATTGATCTCCCATTGTTTACTGTCTCTCCACTGCGTAGTGTGTCGGGTCGGCGAGCGAGGATCAGTTCGCCACTGACTGACATTGACCTTTCTCACTGACGACCTGGTGTTCAATCCTACGCTATCGGTTATCTCCCATGGCAAATCAAAGGTCAAAGTTCTTGTAGCTTGACCAATGTGGTATTTTCCCGCATTGGACACGGTGACGACTCTGAACGAAGATACAGGAGCAGTGCTTGGTGTCAGGAACAGTTTGTTTGTTTGTTTGTTTGTTTGTGTTGAGGTTTAACGGTACATCAGTACGATCACGGCTGTACTGTGCCAGACAAGGCAAGATATATTTACATGTCAAGAAGAAGAGAAGAAAGAGAGCGGGACAGAAAACAGAAGCAAGGAGAGAGAAAAGAGATGTTACCCCTGGAACGTAGAGGATGGCATTCCATGGGAAATATCTCACCGACTGAAGGCTTTCACCACCTGCAGGTGGGATCAGAGGGTCTGCTTATAAACCCCGGGGGGGGGGGAGGGGCGGTATCAGGAACAGCTATGGATTGACTGAAGAAATGCTTTTAATCAAGGTGGTTCCTCTAGAGATCCCAGTAGAATACACGGATACACTACCATATGAAAAAAACCCAGCCACGGTGGCACCTCTAAGACGTCTGGAAGGCGTTGACAGCTGAATCTAATCGCAATGTGCAAAGTTAATGAAAGAATGGCCATTTAATCAGCCAGTTTGACCGTCAGTTGAATTACTTCCCTTTAGCCAAGTACACTAGGTATAATTGTACTCACTCACTCACTTTGTCTCTTCTTCTTCAAAACATGAGCAACGGGAAATTCTAAAAAAAACAACAAGAAGGACAGAATTTTTGTTTCCTCATTGTGATTATCATAATTTTTTTGCTTCACAAACATGTTTCAGATATGCGGAGAGTATTTTTCTCTTCTTTGCAATACTTGTCTTATACCTCTTGGTCTTGGCCATTTGGCTGAAGAAAAAAAAAAAAAGGCTCATTTCTCAGAGATGGAAGCCTCTCTGTACTTTTCAAAATAATTTCACAAGACAGGACTTATAACTCCGGTTGAACATCCAGTGAACACAAAAGGATTTACAATAAGGGCATGGAGATTTAGAATTTAGGCCTGTGCGTTTTCCGACACTCGTCGTAATTCCGACAATCTGCCAGCTGGTACATTTTCAGACAGGAGAATCTGCTCGAACAGTCCCTGGCGTTCCGACCGTCTCCAACACCGCATAAGTAATTGTGTTAGTAATTGTCGGAACCTGAGAAGTGAACACTGCGAATGCTGGAAACGACGATGCGATGATGGCAAGAGAGCATGTACGAGAAACCACGAGAACTTCCGCTTTCGGGAGTTTTATTTTGGTTTTTACATGTTTAACAGTGTTTTCAGAAGTGTTAAGTTTTAACCCCCCCCCCCACCCACCCACACACACACACATGCGCAAACGCATCGGAAACGCTGTTGTTTTGGTCAGGAAAAAAGTTCAGACAATTTTGTTAGTGGCCACGTATGAGTCTAAAAACTGGCTTGAGACTAGGCTATCATTTTGTCAGAGAGATTGTTCCCAGTCTTGGAGGGTTAATCTCTCCTGTCACTACCTGCCTTGTTGTGATAGTCCTCTGTTTGTTTAGTGTTTGAGACAGTACAGCACACATCCTTACGACTTATCTCAAGCACCTGAGTGCCTGCTGGGGCTAGGATCACGCCTACAGAAAACCGATGGCTGAACCAGCAGATACGCTCACTAATTATTATTTATTGTTTTCGTAAGCCTTTCAATCCTAAGAAAGTAGGATTATCTCGGCTTTAAGTGGTTGCCAGTTTTGGCTGCGAATATGTGTGGGTAGCAATTTGGAATTAGACATTTTGCCCGGACAGCGGCACTCAGCCGACTCTTTCATCGATTTTGAACTGCCAAGGGTTCTTCAACGTGTGTAACGTACACACAGGACCTCCGAAATATATTCGACCCCTATCCGAGAATGCTAGACGTCGGGCTTCCTTACCCACAGGAAGCAGGTGACCGTTGAATCACTGAAAAAAAGCAAGTTTTTGAACTTCGTATCTTTCCATCTCCCAATGCAGGACCGGCGAGTCGATCCCGGTCTGTTTTCTCCATTAGGAAACGTCAGACCACAGAACCATTGCGTCTCCGAATTCTGTCTTTCCACTCCTCTTTCCCAGTAGCTTTCTGATGTCAGCTTGCTGAGTTCTCCTCTGTCACATCTCACAGTTGTTATCTGTAAGAGTTCTTGTTGTTCATCACTCACAGATAATAGTGAGGACCGTAGAATGTTTCATTCACTTCAAGGAAAAAAAAGGCTATGTCAGTCTGACCTTGAGATATACTTTCGGTATCAGAGTCAGATTATCGCACACAGGGCGAAATGGTATTATCTGATAAACAAGCCAGGACCAATCTGTCTCCCAGAGTAGAAGTTTGTGTTCTTGACGTTTTGAGATATCGCCAGAGGCAAGGACATGGGGAAGCTCGTAAAGGGAGAGAGAAAACCTTCCTTTTTTGTTTTTTTATTTTGTTTTGTTTTGTTAAAATTTGTTTTTAATGCTGTTGTTGTTTTTGTTATTGTTGTTGTTGGTTTTTGCTGCTGGTGCTGTTGACGCTGTTGTCGTATTTGTTATTGTTATTGTTGTTGTTGTTTTCATCCTTTATTTTTACCTCGTCTGGTGTTGCTACCTCTGATACCCGAGACGTCGATACCTTTCGTCGTGCCTCACGCGGCTGTGGCATATCGGGATGTCTTTAAAACTCGATACCTGTATGCATAACCGATGAGCCCAGTCATATTCGTTTTGTTAGCCTGTAAGAATTGGACACACTTTGAGAGAAGTGGCTGCCGCTTTTTTTTTTTTTTCAACCAAATATTAATTAGTCATACCGTCAGAGTCCGACACTTGCACTGAATTCCATAGTCTTTAAAGACTGCCAATATGAAGTCAAGTTTTTCTATATAAAGTAAGGGTTTTTAGAAAATGTGAGAATGGAATTCATCATTATTATGGGAAATCCCATCGACTCGTGACCTTGGCCTTGCTTCGACCGTAAAGTTACCCTATTTCTTGACGACCCTGTTGCGGTCAACATGCAAAGTTACCCTCCAAATAGTAACAGTAGTGAGTAGTGTTGGTGATTTGATGGCGCAGGAAAACGCCTGACGTACCTAGCTCCGCTTTGGGGTTATATTTATATATAGATAGATATATAAGAATAAGGGAATAGAATATTATATGTACATAACAAGTTCCAAACTGTAATTAGGTCATCGATCATTATTTTTATTGTTGTTGTTACTGCGTTATCATCATGTTATACTCAAACATTCAAACTGTCATTTCTTGTTGTTGCTCTTGTTGTTGTTGTTGTTGTTGTATTATCATGGTCTACTCAGATATCCATATTAACATCCATTCTTCCCCCCCCCCCCCACCGTTTTTTTCCTTCGCCCCTGGCAGGCCTATCCCCCACATGAGATCAGAGGTGGAAGTTTCCCTGTTTCACCGAGGTGTCCTCTCCGATGATTTCCTTGGCTACGCCAGCGTGCCTATCTGGGAACACAAGATCACCGAGTCTGCCAAAAGCATGTGAGTATCTACAGCACAGACCGACTGAATTATGCTGGATGGATGGATGGATGGATGGATGGATGGATGTGTGGATGGATGGATGGATGAGTGGATGGATGGATGGGTGGATAGATGGATGGATGGATGAGTGGATGGATGGATAGATGGATGGATGGATGAGTGGATGGATGGATGGGTGGATAAATGGATGGATGAGTGGATGGATGGATGGATGGATGGATAGATGGATGAGTGGATGGATGGATGGGTGGATAGATGGATGGATGAGTGGATGGGTAGGTGGATGGATGGATGATTGGATGGATGAGTGGATGGATGGATGGATGGGTGGGTGGATAGATGGATGGGTGGATGGATAGATGGATGGATGGATGAGTGGGTGGATGGATGGATGGATGGATGGATGAGTGGATGGATGGATGGGTGGATAGATGGATGGATGAGTGGATGGATGGATAGATGGATGAGTGGATGGATGGATGGGTGGATGGATAGATGGATGGATGGATGGATTAAAGGATGGAACTAATAATAAGAGAGTAGTAAGTATGCCACTAAGTGAAGAGAGAGAGAGAGAAAGAAAGGAGAGAAAGAGAAATTGGGAGGGCAAACAGACAAACAAGACATCGGACAGAAAACGGTCAGGTAGTGGACAGGACAACAGGCGAGCAAGCAGGTAGAACATGGTCGGATAGATAGGCAAAAGATAGAGAGGAAGGACAGAGAGAAAGAGAAATGTAGTTGGCAAGGGTAGGACGGTGGAGAAGTCGCGCTCGCGGATAGGGCTCTCACAGAGAAGGGAAAGGTAGAAAAAAAATAGTACGCCTATTGTGAAAAGAGAGAGTCGGGGACATGAAGACGGACAGAATGAAAAAGAGAGACAAGAGAATCAAGAAGAGACTGAGAGACAAAAAGAGTAAAGTGAGGAAGAGAGAGTGATAGATATGACAAGTCGAGACGTGAGGCTGACGGACAGTGTCAGGGCTGGCAGGGGAGGGAGGGAGGAAAACTACACCTCAACAACGACAGCAACAACAGTGACAGTGAGAGAGAGAGAGAGAGAAAAGGGGAGAGAGAGAGAGAGAGAGATCGATATGAGAGAAGTGTGTGACGTTTGTAAGATGGATGAAAGGTTAATGGCTTTGTCGAGTCCTAATGGGAAAAAAATCAGGTTGAGAGCGAAAGTGTGGTGAGGGTGAGGGAAGGGGATGTGAGCGGGGTTAGGGAAAGTGAGAGCAAAGTTTCTATATTGTTTTTTACTGGTGTGTTTGTCAGCGAGCATTGCCTGGGCGTGGAGTGGACAGGGATGGAGAAAGACACATTTAGGGACTAAAAAGAGAGAGAGAGAGAGAGATGGGGCAGACAACCAACAGATGGACAAATGGATTTGAGTTAAAAAGAAAAGTTTATGAGAGGGTGAGAGAGAAAGATAAGAGGAGGAAAGGAAAACAGAGAGATAGACAGATGGTCGGAAAGATGGATAGGGAAAGTTCAATCCAGAGACAAAGAAAGGAAAGTGGTGTGGGAAAGAGAGAGAGAGAAAGAGAGAGAGAGAATGATAAAATGTGCTGGCATATGGAAATGGCCAAGATTGTCCGTGAACTAGAAATCAAGACTGGAGAAACAGCGGGCTGAGAGGTGTTAGGGACAACAGCGGGAAAGTAGCAACACGTAGTCGACATCACCTCGCCCAACTGACCTGCTGGATAATTAGCGTCGTTATATAGCCTGCTTATAACATTCATATTCAGAAATTGATACCATCAGTAGCTTGGGTCGATGAACATCAGAGATTGTTAGACAGCATAAGAAACCCCATAGTTTTTCTCCTCACGGTCCACTACAGATGGTTAATTAGAGAGACGGAGGGATATGACAGTGTGGATTTCACAGATGGCATCAGGATGCAGTTTTTACTTATTTGATACAGGATTTGTTAATAAAGTCACACTATCAATTGTTGACATCGTTATCAAAGATTACCCCAGACAACACGAACATCGTATCATATTCTGTGAACATTTATTTTTACATTTGCCAAACATATTTCCTCATTCAGAGATACAGCGTAAGTTAATAATTTAGAGGAAGTTGTTGGTCCCCCCCACACCCCAGACAGTCGTAGATCTATTGTCATGGATCTGATATGTGACAGCATGGTAGGTTTAAAAAATATGGCTGAGATCTTGTTTTCACAGGCCTGTCCCAATGTGATAATTTTAAGGTGCTCATATTTACGTGTACACTGGTCTATCGTGTGGGTGCAAAAGCTTACATAGGAACACGATGCATGGCTGCTTCCATCCGTGGCATGTACGCATGGGGGGGGGGGGGGGGGGGGTGGGTGGTTCCTTAGTGATGTCAATGGCTGGACTGAGCCAGATCCAGAAGAAAGCTAACGATACTCTTGTTCACCCTCTACCTCAGGGCTTCCCAACCCATGGATGACAACCCCCAAGGGGCTCACAAACATTGGTGGAGGGAGAATGTCGCCGAGCCTTGAACGTGACATGGGGGTAAAACTAAATCTAACTCACCACCTACATTTTTTTATGCTCTTATATATAATTCTGTTTTGTTTTGTTTCAATGTTTCTTAACCTTCCCAACACAGAGATAACATCTAAATGAAGATGCTTAGAGTAGGAGGTGGCGTGGGGTTCAAGTTTTTGGATAGGAGGTTGTGAAAGCAAAAACGTTGGGAACCGCTGCACTGCCTCGTGTAAATTCCACCCATCTCTTATGTTTTGTCTCTCTCTCTCTCTCTCTCCCTCCTTCCTTCCCCACACCGACCAACATTCAGATGGGTCAACTTACATAACAAGCCCAACCGTCCGGACGACAGCAAGTACCGGGGTGAGCTGGAGGTCAAGCTGACCTTTCACTGCCAGAGCCGCTCCGACATCATGTCTCACGGCCTGAAGAAACGGTCCTCCTCCATCCGGAACATCGCCTCGGCTTTCGGTAAGTCTGTTACACCGTCCTCATCCTCATCTTCTCATGGTCGTCTTCACTTGTAATATCACATCATCAATGTCCAATCGTCAGTGTCACTTGTTGGTATTGTGTTGTTGTTGTTGCTGTCTGTCTGTCTGTCTGTCTGTCATTAGTGATCTCTGACGTTGAGGAGGGGGAAGGAGTGGTTACTGGAAAGTCTTTTGTCTCAGAAAGTCTTTCAGACACCCAAAGGCCGCTGTCTCAGCTGATTATTAGCTCGGGCCATTTCATTTCTTCCCTGGGTTTTCTGTGTGGTAGGCGGATAAGAGCTGGTTAAGAGCTTGGGCAGTTACATACGGAATAACAATAATGAGAATTACAACAGATAATATTGAGAAGAGAATAAATAATAATAATAATAATTTTACAAAATTATAACAACAATAATAATAACAATAAAAAAGAAAAACTATAAAGGAAGAAAAGAACAATTTTTTTTTTTAAGGAGGAAAAAGGAAAAGACCTTGACTCCACGTGGAGGGGGCGGGATGAGAATGGCGTTCCTCCCCACCACCATCTTTGCTTCTGCGACAATTATCACATCTTTTTATAGCTTATTTGGTTTTGTAATTGTTGTCTAATATCTTACCTGATCTTGTCTGGTCTGGTCTGGTCATATCTCATGGTGTCCTATCGTGTCGTTCTTTCGCCTCTTCTTGTCTTCTCTTGCATTTCACTGTCTTACTTTGTCTTTTCTTGACCCCAGCGGGGGTCCAGGGTAGATACGTAGGTTCTTTGCTCCCACCTGCAGGCGTGAAAGCCCGCCATCGGTGGGATGTCTCTTATTGAATGCTATTCTCAACGTTCCAGGGTAGGCATCTCTCTCTCTCTCTCTCTCTCTCTCTCTCTCTCTTCCTTTCTTCTTCCCCGCTCTTTCCTCCTTTTCCAG
>JBCAUA010000740.1:0-13623 GCA_038406235.1 Peronia verruculata | reverse complement strand
ACGATCAACTAATTATAGTTGTGAAGACAATCTGTGGTCAGATGGGTTGCATAACTTTTCAGTTCGCCTAAGAACCCACTTTTTTGTCTCCCGACGACCAGGTTCTTAGGCGGAAACCACTGTATTAAAATATTAGCAATGATTTAATTCATTGCCAAAGGAACTACTAAACAAAGGATTACACAATTTCAGAGCCGTGTTGATGTAAACAAGCTGTATTTGAGATTCTGACAATAGCAAATCTGAGTCTGTGTCAAGCATCTAGACGATTATTCATTTGTATTACAAGTCTGTGTTTTTATGAATGAAAAAAAAAAAAACAACAGTCTCACAAACTTTAAAGATCTGCATTCCAACCAGGCAGCTTTAACAGGAGTGGGAACTGTCGCACCAAGCTGCTATCTTGACCGGTTGGCATGTCATTCATACCATGTGTCTTTTCCCAAGATTAAACCACAGCACCCAAATTTATAAATGGCAGAATGAGGTGACAATGACAATTTGCTTGCAATTTAGGTGCTGCTTGTTGTTAAGAAAGAGAACCATATAGATGAAATACTGGCTTCATAAAGGGACTGCTTGAGGCATACCACTATTTTACAGGAATTGCAGCCTTATCCTGACGATTTCAGTAATTTTTTATGAATAGATTAAAAACATATCTGCAGTTGCTGGAAACTGTTCAGCCCAGTGGAGAAAAACAAGCTCCTGTTTTCAGAGCTCCAATGAGTGCACATGAGGGACTTAAAGTTACACTGCACTTTTGAGCAACAGGTACTAATTATCAAGATATGAAAACAATCTTTGATAGGTTTAGTACAGGCCTTCTTCTCCTACAGTGTGTTCAATGCCCTATCCCAAACTGAACCCCTATTGATGTCCCCAATGAATGCATACGTGGAAAATATAAAATGTTTCTCTCTGTAATTATTGAAAAAACTCCAATTCTGCTTGAATGTTGCCTTAAGTTTGGGTCATTTGTTTTAAAAATGTAATCAGATTTTTTGTGTGGTCAATTGTTATAAGATATTGGCAACAAAAAAATAACCCAGCTAAGCCATGTGATGAACTCCAAAGCTGTGATGAACACCGTTCTCGGTAACGTGTAAAACAGTCGCCAGAAAATCCAACAGGTTGAATATACCAGTTCAGCCACCTGGTTTAACTTTTTTCCAGCAGTTTTTCATCCTCATCTACATTTTCGCCACCCAGTTCGCCATTCCATTCCGAAACATAAGTTTGGAAGGTAGATGTGTAGGGGCCTTAACAGTGTCAATTCTGAATGGCTTTCAAAGAAGTTATGTGAAATCTAATTCAGATGAGTTTCAGTCAGTAGAACTATTTATGTTAGTTTCTGACAGATATTTACAAGAAATAAAACAATCTATATGTAAGTTTGCCTTTATTCCAAACAAACCAGATTTTCTTGAAAGCCAACAGCGGTAAGAATAATGTGCTATTAACACTTCACTGTTACAACAATTTTGCAATCCTCCGCATAGCATCTGCAATAAAGTCAGTATCCCTCAATCTGTCCACTGCTAACCTACACATAAACACAGTCCCGTCCACTGTGCCCTAGCCAACTGGCAACCTTCTGATACGTTGCACAGGCAATCAGAACAAATGATTCATGAACTGAACATTGCAGATTAAGGTGTCTGATTTGGGTTCTCATCATTGAGTTATCTGCCAACCAAGAGCTTGTGATGTTATTAATGTTAACCACAGATTTTACATGAAGATGTGAAACACTGGTCAATGGTTGAAACATCAGATCAAATGGGAAAGGAAGTGGCTGGTCATGGATGTACCACATATATTTTCCCGCACATGAGCAACCTATTTTTGGATGTACCTCATACTGTTGTTAGCAGTGACATGTTTGAAAACATTGCCATATCACTCGATCTCCTGAGAAATTGACACCACAGACATAACACAATGTGTCAGTCGAAGAATCCTAGCCACAATAGGCATGAATGAAACAATCCACATAATAAATTTGTCAGAACGTATAGATTATTCTCAAAATGGATGAGTTTTCTGTGTGTTGTCTGTATGTACCCTTGACACATCAAAATTTACAATCTGATCTTGATCTCAAACTTCTTGTTTGCCTCTGTACATGAATGTTTTCCACTCAATGATATATGACAGAAGCAAGTATGATTTAATTTTTAATCTTTATTTTAAGAAACTAAGAAGAAAAAATTCACATAATAAAAAAATAAAAAAGAAATTAACATCCTCTACTAAAATTTCACAGCATTAAATCTCAAAAGCATTCTACACTAAGGGTACCTGAAATCTGATAGAGATGACAGCACCACAGATCTCCTCCCCAACCATAAACTGCTCCCCTAACATGGCAAGGATCAGATTTTCCCAGCAGCGAGACGCTAACCCTTTTTTCAAACGAATGATCCACTTGCCACCATGCTTATTTGCCTCGTCCTGTAAAGAAGAGAAAGAAAAAGCCAATAATAAGACAAAATATAAACATCCAAGAACAAAAAAAAAACAAAAACAAAAACTGTATATTATCACAAGAAATAAATGATAAAAATATTGAGTTTGCATGTTTGCAAAGGATACTGTAAAATACTAATAACAAATTAGTACAAACTGCAGCAATCTGATTCTGGGTGCTACAAATTTTCAATTGAACAAACTCTGAAAAAGAAAACTGGTACAAATTTCTTTCAACCTTACATTTGGGCACTTCTTTGCAGCAAGAGCTGGCTAACCTCGTTGATATTTCTTTTCACATAATTTATAACTGTAAACCTACAGAATTCTATGTGACTGTACAAGGAGCAAAGTTTCCAAATTTATGGGTACATTTATTGGTACATTGCAATTTTGAGAAAACATGGAACAAGTCTTGTTTTGAGCATAGAAAATGTGAGACCCCCATTTATGGTAATTTTGTAGAACACACACAAAAGAGCATCTTTCATACCTCCCACATAGGACGAATGCCCTCTTTGAACAAATGGTAGTCTACATGACCAGTCAAATCACTGGGTCTCACAATGTAGCTGTAGATATTCCAGAACTGTTCCACCTAGCAGTAGGGAGAAGAGAATGAATGACTGCAGTTTATGCAATGCACAGTCGAACTCCGATTTGAACACTTGTCCTTTCAGCAATCAACCGTTACATCTAAAAAAATTCCGTTCCAAGTGGACAGCACATGAAATAATGTTGCTTGATATCTTTCATTTGTCTCTGATTACTCTCCTGTTATGTCTACAGACTTACATGAGCATTTGAGAGAAAAAGGTGCAAATTTATGTAAATTCAGACAAATGTGATTGTAACAATACAAAATGCACATAATTCAGTGTTGAGACCTCACCCATGGCACTGTGGCATCAGGATTTTTTTTCTTATTTCTGTCAACAACAGGAAAGAATGACTGACAATCTAAAGGCTGAATGATAATAATATTGACCTGAAAATTAATCTGCAGGTAAATAAAAATTGTGCTGCTGGGAAAGCAGGATCTATGAAGCTCATCTGCCTCAGGACTGTGAATCAGATGTCAGATTTATAAATTTTTCTTTGTGTTTGTGTGTTTATAGTTGTTTTTGTTTCTGATGTTTTTTTTTCTTTTGTTGTTGCTTTTATAAATTCCATTTTCCCAATACATCAATTGGCTGTAATTTTTTTACAAGTTCTAAATAATAAAAAACATAACACTGCTTCAAAACCAAAAGACAGCTGGCTACATTTATTTACTATGAAGTATTTAGGCCAAATGATGTACATCAAAGAATATACAGCCACCACACACATAATCAAAAGATTCTTCTGTCTTACTTCAAGCAAAATGTAACATATGACAGACATAAATCCCATTACCAACATACTGAGAACCTGGAAACAGAATACAGTATGGGAAACACTCTATACAAGAGCAAAGAAAATGCTTTATATTCTTGTGTCCAACTTGGAAAACAAAATTCAAACTACCACAATAAATAAATAACTATTGAAACTAGCAGAGCTACACAACAATACAAACCGATGCAAAAGATGCTATGAACTTGAGATTCTGGTCATATCGAACTGCCTTTGTTGACTGTGACCGTTTTGAATACCATATGGCATAATTGTATTGTAGTGGATGCTCTCCTTCTCCTAGTTTCTGTATCAATGACAAAAATAAATGATAAAATATAATGTTAATAATATGGGCTAAAACAAAATAAACAGTTATGATACAGCATGAACGTATTTAGCAATTAAAATTGTTGCTTTCATTAAAAATTTGTTAAATCAAGTCTATATTTTAGCATTTCCCTCATTTCAGACTGTCCTTCAGGGTTCCCAATTCACTACAGTTGTGCGTTTTCATGTACAAAAATCACAAAACCACGTACAGAATTTTTTATAAGTACGTTTCGAGCATGTCCATTATTTTCGGAATCGCAGTGTATTATTTTCACCCATGTGAATGATCGACATCAAACAGAGACCAAGCATAAATTTCTTAAAGCGGGCATTCCCCACTAAAAACAAACAACAAACCCACAGGTTTTAACATTACATAAGTTTGCATATTTCACCTGAAAAAAATTCCAGAATCACCCCCAAAAATTTGGAGCTGGGGACACTGGTCACCCTCATTATTTTCAGTCATGGGGATCCCTGTCCTTTGAGATTGATTATTCTTGATGAACTGGAGGCTTTTAAGTAATAATCAATTCAATTATATTTAATTCCATTATTTCATGGATTGAGATTTTCTATCAGAAGTCCATTTACGTTAGATATTGAGTCTCTTGTGATACTTTTAGTACATACACACTGGCCACTTCAAAAACAAAAAAGCAACATCATTCCTTTTATCCCTAAAAAGCTATAGTACCAACTAGTGACACACCGAAATTAGCATCATTTGCAATACTGGACATATGATAGAAGAGCAGAAGGTCTTCTCTATCACTCTCCTAGTAAGTGAGTTCAACACTGCATCTGAATATTGTCTAGTTTTCCAGATCTCTGATATAAAAATGTTTGCTTTGTATGACTGTCAATTTTATAGACTTTTACCATTTTTGATGTGAAAACCATACAGTTTTTCAATTCAAGCAAAGTTCTGAGAAAAAAATTCTCAGAGAGAAAATACTATTAAGAAATCAGGGATTCTAGAATGATTTAAATCAGACTTGAGAATCAGTCCTTCATTCTAAAAGAAAAAAGTTGTTGATTAAGATTCACATACAGGCGCAGGTCTGAAGGTCTCCTCATCCTCCTCTCCACTGTCTTCTGCTTTTAATCTGTGAAGAAGAAAAATAGTAAATGTCTACCAATACTTGTCCCCACATAAACAGACAGCAAAAACTGAACAGTATTTGTGTTCAATTGAAATTATTTTAATTTTACTATCAGCTGTACATCCACTGCAGAGTTAAAAGTAAATTTCAAAAATTCATGACAATAACACATTTTTAAACATCCACTGATAGCGCATGGTTATATATATATCATATTTATTTTTCAAAGTGTTTGTCTAATTTCATCTAGATTCAAACTGATGTCCAAATAATAAGTTTCATGCTTTTCCCCTCCAACTACAGGTTATGGATAAATCTTTAGGAAAGGTTGGAGATTTCCAAATGGCCAGGTTTCTGGTTTGTAGCTAAAAACTCTCATCTTTAACTGCCACAAGAAAAACCCGCAAAATTACACTGCATATTATATTGAAACTGAAAAAAAAAAAATACCCAAACTGTCTCATGACAGGGTATTGATAATTTGAACCACAGTCAAACGTAATTGGAAGATAAATTATAAAAGGCAATATAATTAACTATACTTTAAGGCCAGAGTGGCGCAGTGGCTACTATAGACTCAAACTGTGCATTGAACTATCTAAAAGCCATTCATTTGATTCACAATTCAGTGAGTATCATTTTCAATGTGACACAAATTTCGATCTTCTTGGACAGAGCCATACACACATGTTAATTTATAAATGGGGTGTGTCTACCAGATCTGCCTTTCCTCATTCAATCATTAGAAAGAAATGAACAGCACATATTATTCAAATTGATAAATTACAAATAGTTTTTGTTTTAAGACAGATTTAGATCAAGATCTAGATCTAGATCTAGATCTATTTTTTAATTGGGTTGCAAGAAAAATATTTCATGATTCTATGAATAATGATGCATTAACTTGAAAGCCGTTCCATCTTTGTGTCATGAGAGATTGTTGGCAAACCAAATGAAAATATCTTGCCCATCTGTTATGACTTAACAACCATAGTTTCATAGATTTGATTGTGTACCATAAAGGCACAAGTATTTAATACCCCTAAGCCCACCTATTGCATGATACTGCAACATACATCAAATTAACCCTTTTTACTTTCAAACAATTTGAAAGGCCTACTCATCATTAGACCTCATTTAGACCAAAAACATGGGTTACGCCTGTAACATCTGTGAAGACTCTCAATTACAGGTCATGCCACTGGTGCTCAGCTCCAACGTGTAAATGATGATGACTGCAAATAAAATTAGAAGTCGACTATAAATTCACCTCATCATCATTCACTTCCAAACAATTCGTGAATTAATTTGTTTTGGTTTCTCCCTGAATCTTTTCAATTCTGATCCTTTGGTGAACCAGATTTAAAACAACACACTTGTTATGGATAGCCGAAAATAAATTTCCTCACGCTTCAAATTTGTTGTTCATAACTGTGCGTTAAATGTGAGGGAAGGCTGCGTACTGCACTTGGCTTGTACGATGAACTAGATCTAAATTCTTGTCATAACAGATGGCTTTTCCTCACGGTTTGAATTGTCACTGGGAGTTAATTCCCTTGCCTCATAACTAGCCAGGAAATTTTAGTGTAGTGAGTCAGAAACTTTCATTCTACAAACACAGATGGAAGGGAGGGAGGGGGGGGGGAGAAAATATGAGGGTATCTTCCATATTTTTCGACTACTTATCTAAATGAAATATATCTTAAAGATGTTCAGTTATTGAACAAATAATAGCAGAGTTCATTTTTAGAAAGTTGGATGACTTGCCAGATAAGCCCTTGTATCCTCGAAATTCATGTACACGTGTGCATGTATCAGTGCACGTATCTTCAAATATTACATGTACAACAGTGAGCGTGTAGTGTGCTCATCAAGACTATAACTAAATTACGCTACCCCCGCTTTGCCCCCCCCCCCCCACCTCTTTACCCCATGAAATTAGGCCCTACCTTGCTTTTATTTATTTATTTATTTATTTATCTGTTTATTGTCTGTTTACTCATTCCCTCTACCATTCACCTTCTCACTAGTTCATGCAATATCTCCATGACTAGGCTAATCCACAAACTTTTCCTCTCATTCAAGTTTCATTAGATCTGATGCTATGTAAGGAAGCAGTGGAAAGAGTAAGCGCTAGAACATTAGAAGGGTGGAAAAGAAAACAATAATGGATGATTTAAAACAAAGTATTTTGCCATCTCCTTGCATCTTTAAATTGTCTAAGATTATAGTAATATGCACACAATCATTCATATCTATCATCTAACACCATAAGAAAATGGGATCTTGTTGGTTAATGTTGAACTGTATCAGGTTCATTTCGTGTTCTTTCTTTGTGTGCTTATTTACAGTTGTTGCTTTTTTTCCTCATACAGTTTTCAGTTCAAATAACTGGACTTTACCTAACTTTCTTCTATTTCTTCTTTACCTCCTTTGTTTTAAGTCATCATGTTTACTTTTCTTACTACCTTGCCTTTTTTACTTTTCAGTGACTCACTAATGAGCACTAGGCCTCAGGTGTGGTAAAATTCTCTTTTTGTATCAACTGCTACCATTTATTTGTTTACTTAGTCATTTATTTATTTATTCATTCATTTCCCCTTACTTTCATGATATCACTATTTTTATTGCTTGGGTGTCATCTAGGTTCAATTGGATATAAATTATTGAATTGGTCACTCAAAGTGAAACATTTTAGTCCTATATTTCTCATCCACCCCGTATATAATTATTTCATTATTAATATTATTATTATTATTATTACTAGGCCTGTTATTATTATTTTCTAAATGCACTTCTTTCTAGAGTCTGGTTGGGTCCCAAACGTAAGCGACGTCCACAGCGCAAATCGGCCCATGGGGGCTTAGGGTTTATTGAGAGTGCCCTGGTCTAGTTATACTAATACTGTATATCTATTCTCTAGATGTACTTTTCATCGATGGACTAAACTGACTCATATCTGCCACTTATAATGCACGCATGTTGTAACCCATGTCCACAGGTTATTATGCTCTTCAGTTCAATGCTCCACTTCTGGTTTTCCAAAACAAAGTAAATTGTTGCAGTTTCACTATGCCCAGTCAACGGGGAAACATTGTCTTAGCATTCTTTTCTATTGTATTCCATGCATTAGACAAGCAGTTAGAGTGCACCTGTTGTTATCATGGACCAAACTTTGAATAGATTGATTTACATTGAAAAATTGGGAGTAAAATTTGGCAAAAGCCACGGCACAGGAGAGCTAACAGAATGAAGACTGTTTTTGACCAGCCCTATTACTTCCTTTTGACAGACAAAAGAGGTGATGAGCAAGTATATGTAGTATAAAGAAGAAGAAAAAAAAAAAACCTTTTCGTCGTACCTTTGAAACATTGCTGTAAGTAAAATGATTAGGAAATGAAAAAGTATTTTCTGTATACCATGAACGTTTTGGCTGTTTCATGACGTTCATTTCTAGCAAAGAAAGCTGAAATAATTTTTACCTTTTCTACACTGCTTGTCCAATAATTATATTATATGTCCTGCATGGGGAAGTCAAACATGTGAAATGCCCATTACTTTCATTCGAATGTCATTTTAGCCCCTTGGTGACTAATCAGTCACAACTCACACATATCAACAACACAATGAAACACAGAAGAACAACTCCATTCATAGTTGTAATGAACATAATAATAGCTATTCTTTATTGCTTACAAAATTAAAAGGGATGTGGGAGCAAAATAAGATAACGATATCTCTCTCTGAGAATATACAACATTCAATATAACACAATGTCCATGGTTATCGTATATGTATTTAAATTATGCAGTCCTCTATAGATACACTGATGAGCATGACATTGTTATCTGTATATAACGAGAACACACCATGTTTATTTTTGCTAGCACTCTACACTGAACTTACATACATATGCCATTTACTTACTTCAAGCAAAAAGAAATATAAAAAAATACAATATTTTATCAACAAAAATGATAAAAGTACCCCCAAAAAATAAAAAGATAAATTGTGGATATAAAAAAATACCAAAAAATACAATAAGGATCTCAAAAAACACAAATTAGAAATAGACCCTACCATAATCCACTTTCCTGTACTTATATGTATTAATATGCAAGGAATAACTTGTAGTTTCATACAATAACACATTTTACTTCCTGTTTTCAAACACTAATGGCCATCTCAATCCTTGAAATTTATAAAAGTGACATCGTGAAAAAAGTAAATCCCAATTGTTACAAAATATGCCCTTCGATGCTGTTTTAACAATACAAAAAAAGCATTACTATACATTGCATGTAAATACATGTATAACATTCTTATCCAAACAACATGGTTATTTTCTTCCAAACTGCAATAAGTCTACTTTTTTTTTTTCATTTTTTATGAATTCCTTATGCACAATTCATGTATCAGTGCCTTAAAATTCTGCATTGAAGTTTAATTCAGCCAAATGTTTTTTGAATATTATTTCCCCACATAAACTGGATAATACAATAAAATACCCTCTTTTTCTTCATAAACAATGACTGGCTCACTTTCTGAAAGACATCAAAAACATGGTGGGAAAATATGTATAAGCAGAACCAACGTCTAACAAGCTTTCATAAAATAATTCAAGAATCAATTGCCAAAGTTACACTGAAAAACATCAAACAATATATATTTAGTGTAGATTCTAGAGTAACTATCACATCACAAATTGGATATATAATAAATGGATATCATTATATCTATATACAATTAATGAGACCAAATTGCTTACATTTGTAGTCTATCACATTTGTCTTGGCCCAAGCTACACAGTAAAAGCATTCACAACTTTCATGTACACATACAACAATGGCATGGAGATCATGTAGCAGTAACATATAACAACACACCAGTCTACAAGTTATTCCCCACCAAGTCATAGTCATATAATGTACACCTGAACATGCATCTGAGCTAACTGAGACTTGTAACAATCCAGCTATGAAGTTAACTGTAAATGCTTAGTTGCTATGGCAACATATCAATAATAAGGTAAAGAATGGTCAAAATCAGCATGGCAAACAATAAGTCTAAACACTGTGAAGCTCCTGCTTGTCTTTCATGTAACAATTAAGTGGAAGCCACTGCTAAAAGTGTAACAATCCCAAGTCTAGTCCTAAAGATTAATCTATTTGTACCTTTTCAGCCCAACCCTTTTATGTCTATTACTAAACCCCATGACACTATATTTCTTCATTTAAGTTCAGCTTCATTTAATTCACCAGCACTAATAATCCAGACTCGAATACCTTATGTTATGCAATCATTTTGAGTAGAATGCTTTAACCCGCTGAACCCTATAGCCTGGTACACTGGGTGAATTTCCAGTGTCAAATTCTCCACAGCCTGGTAGACCAGGCTAACACACTTACTCCAGTCCTATGTGACCACTACAGTTAAAAATAGATCTAACAGGTCGCTTTGGGGCAAGGGCAATTAGGACTGCCGTGATTACAAATGTCTGCGCCTATAATCACTTTTGAGGCTTGTGTTTACACAAGATATTGAACATGAAATGTGTATCCTCAGGCACTGGTGACCACGGTTCAAAGGGTTAAATCAAAGCTATTACTAACCTTCACTCTAATTTGGCCACTAATATACTGTATCTTAAAAGCCACTCGCTTAAAATACCTCAAAATTCATGAAAAATTTGAAACACGTGTACACTTAGTTCTCTCAAGCACACCTGAGGACTAAATGGTGGGGAGGTAGTTCACAAAAGTCTCCTCCTACAAACGTAACTGGAGCAAAAAGAAAAAAAAATGAAAGGATTTAACAGGCTGTCTGATGCTACCAAATGTCATTTCAATTAATCTCTATTCTTGCACATTTCATGATTCAACGATGAATAGATTTTTTGGAGAAAACGTAAAAATATCTGTAATATTTATTATTGAACATAAGGAATAAAACTCGCTATCCTAACATTTTTTTGATGACAAACTTCAAGACACAGCAGCAGCAGTTTTCAAGAGCATACGACAACATATAATGGATTTATTGCACCAGATTAAAAGTAATTGTTAGTAATCAGACAAATACCACTAGACCACCCTTCAATTGCCCAATCTGCACTATGCCATGTCCACCAATCACTGGTAGATTCAGTGCAGGAGCAGGAGAGGAAAGCTATCTTAAGTACTTGCTACTATGGCACCAGCGAGGGGTGCAGACTGCTTTGAGTGTCTGTATAGATGGTAGGAGTATCCCAGGAGGAAAAGTATGGATGAGAATTTTAGTTCTTACTAGAGGACATACTGATGTCACATAGAGTGAAAACTGATTACTTGCTCACAACACAGCAAACATCATTCCATCCATCACGATACCACATTCCCAACAACAATACATAACCATATTCATACATCCCCCTCAACTAACTCTCAGTTACACATTGCTTGCTTATATCACTTCCTCAATGATATTTTGTTATACCATGAGACTTGTTCAATTGAAAAATACAGTCATAAATGTGCAAGATTTTTTTATTTCCACTCACACTATGCATGTCTCTGCAATTGACATAAATTTCAGTACATTAGTTCATTGTCTTGAATTAAATGACATTCTCACCACAATTAAACACAAATCATTTTTTAAAAAGCGACAATCCTGGAGAATATTGCAGAGCATTGCGGTGAAATAGAATGTCTCTCATAATTTGGGACTAAATCAATATGATAGCTAGGAATACGTTCACACCAAGTTCAGCTTATGCTAAACTCATTGACCATATTATGGTCTTATATTTAAAAAAAACATTAAAAAAAAAAGAAAAAGAAAAATGTAATGCTGATAAGAACAATAATTGGTACAGCTTCCTGCAAAATCAAACCCTACTAACTCTAAACTATTATCAGATGAAATAAAATACTATCAGTCACAACTTTAACATTAACTACTGAGGTTTTCATGATCCAAATGGTGTAAGTCTAAACATATACCTGAAATAAAAAGATACCAGATTGTCCATTTCAAGCATCTCAACAGAGAAAGAAGCAAATTGATTAAAGAACAATAACGAGACAATTCACGTCACTAAAAGTACATTTCATTTAATAAAAAATCATTATCATCCATTCAACAAACAAGAAAACTAGTCACTTAAGTTACTCTAAATTACAACATAATGGTGCTACAAAGGTGCACTGTGCATCATAATGAAAACATATAGATCTATATGATGTGTGTATACATGTATTTCTGATATTCAACTAAGTAACATATAATAATACAGTGGTGCAAGCATTACACTGTTTCAAACTCATTGATTTCTTGGTTATCTTTCATACATTCATACGGTTTTCCTTGAAATATTTACAGAGTATTGCAGGCTTAGATTATCATGAGAGTCTACATATGCATATAACTAAACTATATCCAACAAACTTGAAAGAGACACTGACACATGACAATTATTTATGTTTGTATCTCTCAGGTTATCACACTTGTCTGACAAGTGCTTTTTTATGTTAATTTTAACCCCATGTAAACACATCAAGACTCTGGTGATACTAAATATCAAATGAACAAAAACAATCAAAAATTTCTTTTAAAATTTTGCTAGCTTTGCATCATTTTGTAAAAAATTAATTAAAGTTTTGCCTGGCTGCCTATCATTGTTGGCAAATGAAGATATAATATGGGTGGCTAATGTAGTGAAAAGACAGAAAGTATAGCTCGGATTCTGAAGTCCAACATACTGGCAAGGACTTCTAATACTGCTTCATAAGCCATGCTCAGAAGTTTTTCAAAAGGAAAACTGATAATGTCACTACTGATGCTAATGTTATCCTTTGTTGCTGTCATATCAACTCACTTTAATACAGTTATTTGTTTGGAATGTTCCAGTTTGACAAACTTTGAAACAACAATGTAATAAATATATACATATTTATTTCTTCTCATCTGTGTTGAAGACTTGGTAGTGCCTAACAAGAGCTTAAGACTGGTGGGCACATGGTCCACAGGCTATAGAAACTACTCCATAAATCATGTTTAAAAAGCCACTTTAGAGAATACTGCAGAACGTTGTGGTCAAAAAGAATGTCTCCATCCACTAAGAAACATTGAGATAGTAATAGAGAGTATTATATAGCTCTTATCCCCGTAATTACAGGCTCTAAGCGCTTTACAGTCTATTATTACCCAAACAGACCCAAAAAAAGACACTCATAAATGTTCTCAGCTTCCCGGGAAGCATACAAGGCGGCTGCCTATTAGGTGCTCAAATCCTTATCAATCTAACAATATCAATCACTGTCTATAGTCGGGTACCCATTCAAACCTGGGTGGA
>JBCAUA010000729.1:0-13623 GCA_038406235.1 Peronia verruculata | reverse complement strand
AGATAGATAGATAGATAGATAGATAGATAGATAGATAGATAGATAGATAGATAGATAGATAGATAGATAGATACCATATTTCATAGTATCGCATTTCTACACGATAGACACATTAACATTACCATTTTACGACGTCAGCAACAAATTATCCTGTCCTTCCCCTTACACGTGTAAATGGACCTGCTAACAATGAATATCTGCCCGATCGCTCATCAGTTTGAGCGAGAGTCAATCATGGAAAAACCACTCTGAGCCAAGCCTGGGAAAGTCAAATAACAGCCATAAGTTTATCTGTCTCTTGTACACACGGGAGCCATTATGGAATGAATGCGGTTTTTGTCCTTCATTAGCCCAAATGTGAGTAACAATAGAACCGAGAACAAAACTTCCTCAGTAGAACACGGAAATATAGAATGTTTTCAAAAACGTTTTCGTTTATAATAACAACTGACACATGCAGCATGATGAAGCTTTTAGTTAAATGACCCTCATATTTACACACAGAACGTAATTTTTTTAAATTGTATATCCAGGCAACGATTTGCTCTTCCTCGTGTACTTCAGAAAGAGATGGCAGGCTGTTTATTACTTGGAAACGTTGTAATGAAGTAAATCCTCTGCAATTGTCATAATTACACGTTCTACTTTGAGCAGAGGAGACATTTACGTTGATGTTCTGTGATTCATTTCGAGGCTACAACTGGAAAACAATGATTTTATGAATAATTTCCCATGGCTTGACAGTCATTCACAAGAGAAGAACATTCTCAAAGAGCGTCAGTTTAACCTACAAGAATAATAGAGAGCATTCATATAGCGCTTATCCCCGTACAGCTCAGGCTATAAGCGCTTTACAATCTGTTATTACCCCCAACAGACCCAAAGAAAACATTAATAAACGTACTCAGCTTCATAGGAAGCATACAAGGTGGCTGCCTGTTTGGTGCTCAAATCCTTATCAGTCTAACAGTATCAATCACTGTCTATAGTCGGGTACCCATTCAAACCTGGGTGAAGTCAGGAAATGTGTGTAAATTGTCTTTCAAAAGGACAAAACGTCGGAACCTGTCAGGATTAAAACCCGGAAATTCAGATCCCGAGTCCGATGGCCCAACCGCTAGACCACCTAAACCACCTAGAACATGCAAATTTGATGTGTTAACCGGTGATATGTGGGGAAGATACAGTGTTTAGTGTCGAGAGGTATTAGAAATTGTGTACGAAGCCAAAACTGTCTCAATTCACCCTGAAGCTTTCATCGGCTAGAGAAAGCTGTCAAAACTTTGAATATGTATATGGAAATCGCAGACATGGGCAGATTCGCTTTTCCCCACGCACGACTCACTCATCAACTTAGAAAACTGATTTTCATTTATATTTTTTTGTCCAATGTCTGTGATCTCAAGTCTTAAAGAGCCAAGAACCAATCTGCACAGAGACTCGTTTCTGAAACTTTACATTGGATATGTGTGCACAGTAACAGACAGTGGTCAGAAAGTACTCAACCTTATCTTGCCTTCGGGTTCTGTTATTCTTTGAACATGACTACATCTCGTTCACAAAGATCTCTATTTCCAGGAGATTCTCCTGACGGTGTTGTGGTTAATGGTAGAGTTATCAACACAAGTCCGAACGTAAGACACTAAAAGCTTAAATCTCCTAGCCTGTCATGGAAATTATCAAAAAGACGGACTAGAAGACCATTTGTAAAAGATTGGATGACCACTAAGGTCACTCTCAAATCCCATGGACATAAATGGTCAAGTGGCGCTCAATCTTAATGGTGGACGCTGGCTGTATTCCAGGCAGAGTCTTACTTCCAGAAAGTGTTAAGTGCCGCCAGATGATTAGCTTAAGAAAGAGGCTTATGTCTGGGGCATAACAGGGCAGCTGGTATTGACATATTAATGGGTTCAGACAAACTATTCAGCTATATAAGGCTGCCAGACAATTAACCATGTCCACTTAAAGTAAATCCAGTCGCCCTCAAACAACAGCTGAATACCAAGGCAAGAAAAACAACCAACATAACAATAGGGAACCATCACAGTATTTTGAGAGTACAATGTCATTCCTATTAGGATGCCAACTCATCGAGTTATACATTACCAAAGACCACGACACAGAGACGTTGATAGATAGAAAGACAGCCCCATTAAATCTTCAGTATAATTGCTAGCATCATCCTAAATACGAACGTATATTTCATTAAAGGGTTTACTTCGCAGTGTAAAGCTTAGGGTTATAGACATGTTAAAACTTAGCTAAATGGATATTAAAACTCACTCTTAAAAGGTGCCGTAATGTAGATACACCTACATAAAATAGAAGAAAAAAAAGTACAGCATGTAGATACAAAAACAGAAACAAAACGCATCTATCTGCAAGATGACAAAATAACAGCGGCGCTCTTTCTAATTTCTAATAAAGGACTACATTAATACCCATTAGATTATCTTTCTGTGGACATAAGGTGTGCATGGCAATCATTCTTTGCTCCACTGTGGACAGGAATTATATTCCCCATTCTCAACATTCAACAATCAATCGGTAATTGACCTATTCTTTCTGCACGAGCATAGCAGCGCTACAAATATTCACGTACAGAGATTGTTACGCAATTGGAGAAAACTAGTTATTCGTCACATGCTTGACTTCTGACAGGTCAACCATATTGAATATAATCTCTCGTTCCACATAATGAAAGCAACTGCAAATTCACATCAGAGATTCCACAAATAAACAAGTAGAGTTTCAGGTTGATCCTCTGTATTCTTTTAGCAGTTCTCTGATCAAAATAATACTACCTGGCGGAAAAATAATAAATAGGTATGCAAGCCTGATTTAAGGTAAATAATGGAATTGAAACCCCTCTAGAGTTAAGCAAAGTTTATGACAGTTAAAAGATTTGAGCCAGGATAAAGATCTTCACTAGATACATTGGGCTGTAAAATATTGTTCGAATTGGCTATTCAATTAGACTCACCCAGACATCTCAAGGCAGATGTTCAGAATAGATTTTTTTTTTTTTTTAAGTACTACTCCGCTACTTTTTGCCAGTTCTCACCTACAATGATATAGCACTGAGACAGAAATTCGTGGGCTTCAACACCTGAAAGAGGTTATAGAAAACGTTTTCTTTGTAGCTTGAATCGTACACCAACAAGGTTACAGTGAATCTCAAAATTCCAACTCTTATGTATCCAGCACTCAGTGGATTAACTGTATGTCTAAACCTCACATGGCTAGTTTATGAAGCAAATGCTACATTTTTTTTCCTTTGTCCACAGCCTCGCCCATCTCATAAACGCCACATATAACGGGTTTTCTTTTAGTATCTATCATGTGTGTGCTGCATTCTGAAATAATAATAATAATAATAAATAATAATAATAATAACAATAATAGACCCAGCAGACCTACTTACGTGACTAAGACAGGCTAGTGTAAAAAGAGCTCTGGATTTCTCAACCTCCAAACAGGCCGGCCATTTCCAGATAGACTAGCAGAAAAGGTCACGGCCCCTCCCCGCCACAGAGGTGTACCCAATCAATCACGAGGATGTCCCTAATCTAGCCCCGGCCTAACTTTCAATTAAGACTCGAATTTCCTCACACATCCCCCATGCGCTCTATTAAATAATATATTAACGAGAATCGCCCTTCTTCCTCTTCCTCCTTATTCTCTTTGGCCCAGCCGTTTCTCTGGCTCTTCGGCCACATCTGTTCTGCACAGTTATTCGTTTTCCTCTCAGCCTTTCATTTGTTGATTGTTCTTTTATTTCAGTTTTTTTTTTTTTCATTTCATGATGAAGCTCTGCTGCTCTGATTTACATTCCTCGTTCCCTCATGCTCATTCAGGAGTTTGTTCATGTTTTTGTTTTCTTAAGTAATTACCGGTGCATATTTTTAGATTAATCATCCACCCATCCACCCATTCATTCATCCGTCCATCCGTCCATTGATCCATCCATCCATATCGTCCATCCATCAATCCATTCATCCATCAGTCCGTCCGTCTGTCAATCCGTTCGTCTGTCCGTCCACCCGCCCCTCCCTACCTCCGTACGTCCATGCATCTATGATCCATCCATCCATCCATCCATCCATCCATCCATCCATCCATCCATCCAAAGACAATTATAATGAGTGAAAGATTTAAATTGAATAAATAAAACCAAAGTTCAGACACATACCAGACTCCGGCATACACCATTCAGCATTGCAATCCTCGATAACATTGAACACGCTGCTAAGCAATGTAATCATTTGAGTTCACAGAAAAAGAGAGTGCACCTCCCCCCCCCCCCCCTCCTCCTCCTTTCTCTCCTCCCTCTCTTGCTTTCAAACCCCTTTCCACCTCCCACCCCCACCCCACCACGCCTACTCACACCCGCTAGGCACATTATGTCCATAACATTATTAAATTCGTCCTTTATAATATATTTATAATCTTACGTGCCCAGGACTATAAATATCTAATTTCATTACATTTTTCAGTGTCTTAATTTGTGCGTGTGCCTTTGTGTGTGTGTGTGTGTGTGTGCATGTGTGTGTGTGTATATGTGGACATATACAAAAGTACACGTTTTAAATGCAGAAATATTACGATGCATCAAAACATAAAGGACGTGGACATAGAGCGGTAAAGTCCAAACTAGATGCTAGAAATGATAGCAGTTTCATGAGGTATGTACAATGTATATGATTACAAGAACCAGGCTCGTTCCTATTTCATACTCCGCATTAGGCTTGCCCGTCACGAACACCACATTTCTCAACCGTCTTGAAATACGAGCGAATTGAAGACAAGTTAATCAAAAGCTCTTGCGAGGAGCTTTATAAACCTAATCCCATGCCTCTAACCCTCCTTCTTCCGCGCAAATTTTGTTTTACAAAAAAAAAATAGAAAAAAAGAAGAAAGAGAAGTTTAAAAAGAAGCGTCCCTCCAATTAAATCCGTTCGTCAGCGAGTGAAACGCTATACGGGAATGTGATAAATTTAATACAATATCGCTAACCATTGATTTCTCTCCCCCCCCCCCCCACCCCCCTTTCTTTCCCGTCTTTATGTGCGAGTTCCCCTGGAGAGTTTGTGAATGCATCGACGTGGCTGCCACACCGTGCCAGACATTGGCTGAAAGATTGAATATGTCAACAGTGATTATTATTACGCGGTCTGAGCGATTACGCTGGAGGTGCCCGCATGCAAAGGACGGAAAGCCACTGTAAAGGCCTGCCATCCTAATACATGCGATGATGAGTGTGATTACACGAGAGCTATGGAGCTGATAGCGAGCCAATCTTACCTTGATAATAATAAGAAGAATTAATGCAAACGGTAGGCTTACCCAGTGAGTAGATACTAATTTCGAAAACAAAAACAAAAACAACAAAATGGAGTTTTTGAATGACATCTTATGTATTTTGGTATAGATAAAGATACCAATAGTTCATATTCGGCCAGGCAAAAACCTGGAAATCCCCGACGGGGTGTTTGTACCCCCTCCTAAAAATAGAATACTCACTTTCGTTCGTTACCGCTCTTCTACGGGAACCGAGAACAGTTGTCACCGCTCCCGTGCATATTTTACGTTTGGAGTGAAAACTGACAGGGATTTCCAGCCGTTCAGAACGGCTCAGAACAAATGAGATACAACACGATAAAATCAGGCGCTCGTCAAATTTTGAGTATATTATTGTGTTATCGGTATCATTGTAAAGATAATTCATTTCCCTTACAGTGTGTGAAAGATTTTTTTTTGTTCTACCTTAAGTTGATGTCGAATTATTGGCAATTAAAGACGATGGGAGTGACCTGTTGTTGCAACTGAATTTATTGAGAAAATGGCCGATCACTTTAGTAAATCCTTCTTAATCCTTGTTAGACTATGCCACTAAATTACAGTTTCGGCCCTTTTACTCAATCTATTTCAGCAAATTTAACTCTGAAATGCATTTTTAGATTAATATAGAAGGGTTTGGTGAAGAAAAATAAAAAAAAAAAAAAAATACGTTAAACATTCATTCACTGTGGGAAAACACGTGATTTCTCCGGTCGGCTCAGTTTGAGGAGAGCCTGATTTCATCATGTCGCGTCTCATATTACTATAAACAATAAATTATATAAATTACCATACTGAGTCTAAAACGTTAAGACAGTTTATGCAAATGATCAATTATTAATAACGATAACTATAACAATAAAACGGCCTTATCAACAATGATGACAACACTCGTAATTGTAGACCTAGCATACTTCTAATTAAAAACAATGAATAAATCAGTAGGACAATGACTTAATTTTGTTCGCTCAGAAGCTCAGAATTAAATGATTAGGTCTAATAACTATAAGGCATGCACTGCTTTATATATATAAAGAATTCATATATCTGTATGTGTGTGTGTGTGTGTATGTGTGCGTGTGTGTGTGTGTTGTGTGTGTGTGTGTGAAACAATTTAGTTTTTTTAAGTAATTGTCTCTTTTTACTTGTTAATAAATACTTTAGTCTCAAATGAGTAAGATCACTATGAAAAATACACGTCACTGACATGATTAGATATTGAAGTCAGTGAGCAATGGTGCCAGAATGTCAGAATGTCCTACATACCCACAAGCAGCCATACGGAGCCCAAGACACCCAGCTGTACCACGTTACACTTGGCTGTGAGGACATCGACGTTACTGATATAAAAGTGATCCACATGTCTCTTGCTGAGCTGGACGCGGAGTGCCAGAGCCACATAGCCAATGACCAGTAGCAGAACCACAGCAACATTCAACACAACAAAGCTGGCAAAAAATGGTCCAGAGCTGCAGGGAATTAAAAACAAAAAACACCTGCATGATTTAAAAACTACAAGTTATTTTAAAAAAAGGCAGAATTCGACATGTGAACAAGCTTTGTATCTAAAATGTCAGTTTTAACGTAAGTAGAATGGTTTGGCAGTATGAAAAGAAAAGAAAAGATGATAAAGTGGACAAAACACAGCCAGAAGAGGAGATGAAGAGTTTCAAGGCAAAACTCGATAAACACCATTTAAGAAGACTTTGAGTTATGCCCCTCAGTGCACTGGGAATGGTGACAGTGCTATATGGGTGGGACATTTCTTTTCACAAAACGTTTTCACTTACCGAAAGTCTTCAAAACATTCTAGTTCTTAGAGATAATTGCTAATTACTGAAAAAGAAATTATCATTTTTTGTTCTAAACAGTGATTTTAGAAATGTCTCCTTTTGCCCCCAAAACCCTTCAAGTCTAACACGACAACTAAAGTGAGAGTTGCAAAAAAATTAGCCGGGAGAGCACATAGAACGCAAATCAAAAATATTATCGACAACAAAGAACAGCATCATACTACTCGTATTAACAGAATGTCATATATTAAGTGTATTAATTTAATGTCTATCTGAAAGGAAGAATATAAATCATTAAACAACAACACCGACAAGTCAAACTAAAATATTTTAGATACACGGACAGAGAAGGATAGCGCCAGTGCAAAGTCATACAAGGTAATGATGGAAGTGAGAGTCTTAATTTTTTATCTCTACTACAGCCTGTGTCTTACAGTTTGAACTTGCTAATACTGTCTGATGACTCGACAGTCCAACCCAACACAATTATTTCCCTATCTCACCTATGCTAAATTTTCTTGGTAATTATGAATGTTGTGAAATGAAAAATTTTATTCCCATAAGGAGTAACATAATGCACATTATGTCCTTAATTGAGATGCGACACGATGAAATCAAGCTCTCGTCAGATTTTGAGCATATGGAGTTGTTGATATCACCGTAAAGATTACTCATTTCCCTTTCAGTATGTGAAAAAAATATTGTTCTACCTTAAGCAGGAGTTGAGATGTTGGCAATTAAAGACGAAGAGGGTGACCTGTTGCTGCAGCTGAATTTATTGAGAAAATGGCCGATCACTTTAGTAAATCCTTCTCGATCCTTGTTTGGTCATGCCATTTAATTACAATTTGTGGGCTTTTACTCGATCTGTTTCAGTATATTTAACTCTCAAATGCATTTTTAGACTGAAATAGAAGGGTTTGGTGAAGAAAAGAAAAGTGCGTAAAAAATTCATTAGCTGTTGAAAAACAACTGATTTCTCCGGCCGGCTCAGTTTGACGAGCGTCTGATTTCACTATGTCGCAATTATTTTTATATTTATGACTACATTGTCTACATGCTCTGAATTGCCACAACGTGCACACCTTGACAGCAGGCTGGGAACACACACAGCTGAGATTTGTCCCTCTCCCTCGTCCTCCCGAGATGTCGCAGTCTGTACCACTCCCAAGGCAAGGCTGAGTACTGCCAAGCACCCAATAACACGGCGGGCAAAGCGCACAGAGAAGTGTGCATGATAGCTGAGGGGCAGAAAGATGACGCTCACTCTGTCCAGCGTTAAGAAACTTGCCAGAAAAACTTGTAGTTGTAGAGATGTCGTGTACAGAAACCCAGCAACGAAGCATAGCTCACTTCTTCGCCATGTTTTCTCGTGCAAGAGATAGTTTCCTGGAACCAGATCAGGTTTTTGGAAGGTCAATAGATATGAAGATATCTCAAATATTTATTTAAAATGATATTAATAGTAAAGAATAGCATTTGCCATTTCTTTGCCGATTCTTAGTACTTTAGATTACTTTAGAGTTTTTAGAGGAAGTGATGTGAACGTTCTGACATGACCCAATGGGACACCCAGTCTGTGTAATTTTGAAAGACAGAATATGAAAAAGTAAGAGAAAGAGAGAGCTAAACAGAGAGAGAGAGAGAGAATGAAAGAATCAGTTCGTAGACAAAACTTACCTGTGTAAAACACATGCACAGCTCCAACGATAAACAAGTACACAGCCATGCCAAGACCAGGGACTGCCAGAGTTCGGACTATCAAAGAATTGGCATCAGAAGTCTGTTCATCAGAGCGAGTCATCAGTCCCCCTGCTAGCATTGCTGTGTTGCTCACAAGTGCCAGACCAGCCACAACCCAGGTGCTAATCTGTACACGGAAATAGAGTTTGAGAGGGGGGGGGGCTGGTCAGGTGGGTGCGGAAAAGAATTTGGTCCATAGATAGAAGGAGATGAGTTTAATAAGGAGAAGGAAGCAGAGAAAGAGTTATATGGAGTGGGGGCGGGAGATGGAATGGAAGATAAAGCGTGACGATTTGAAAAACTGTGCAGAGAAAGGATCGGCGTTACTGTAAGCCAATCTGTTATATTTAACAGATAACTCATCTTATTTCTGAACGCTGACCATATGCATCTGCATCACATGGAACATCACTGTGCGAAGCCATTTTTATAAAAAATAGAAATTAATGAAGTAAACATTAACTTTTCAGGCGTCTTTAACTAAGTCTTGTTGACCTCGGTAAAAATGTGGATTCGGTTGTCGAAGTTGAATGATCTTCCCACAATCGGTGTCAGTTCTGAGATAATCTTATTTTCTTAGGATTTAAAGGCTCAAGCAAAAAAGTGTCATTTTAATAGACGTTTTCTCAACAACATGGCAAGACATAATTTTATGAGATAAGCTTTACTGAAATTGCTTTACCGGCATTAGTAAAGGATGAAAATAGTGCAGTAAAAAAGTATTATTGGGTCCGGTAAGATTACATATTTTTGCAACGATTGGAATTCTTACACTAAGTAGTGCTAATTTGAGACATACTCCGATAAGATGATGAGACACAACATCAAGTAGTTTGTACATTGAACGAGTCCAAAACAGGCCATTGTCTTTGAGTCTTGCCGTTTCACTATGCCTTGTCATGTATCAGACTGGTGTAAAGTAGTGGCCTGAATTCAAAATATGAAAAAAAAAAAATCATAGCCAGAATATTCCGAGCCTCTGAGAGCTCTTTCAGAATCTGGGACGTTTGGCTAAGTTAAGTTCCCCGTGCCGGAAAAGGTATAGTTATTGTTATGGTTCTACTTATTCCCCGTGGCCAAGAGTTGTTTCCCTTGGCAGCCAAGAGTTGCTTTACTAAGTGAAGATGCCCATTTTATGATTTTTGTGACTATATTATGTTAATCATCAACGTAGGTCCTGTCACAGATAATGAATTACCACATGTCATACTCATGTCTATGACCATGTCTTGATATGATGTAATATGGATATTCAGTATTTAATATGATGATGTTTGTGGCTCTGTGTACATCCATAATTAAGAACAATGTCTGTATCACGATGTCCGAATCGTTTCAGTTATCTATTCAGTTAGGTTTCTGGTTATCAGGTTATCTGTTATGTTATTTTTTGACCACGGTTATGGACAGCTGAAATAACCACCACTACAGGGGGTTGAAAAGCTTATTAAAACCATATCTGGTACGTTATGAGTTTTTTTTTTTTTTTGTGATCCCTCTATGTCTGGTCAATGCTTGAAGATTCACAACACAAATATGAGACACAATACTTATTTTACCAAATTTTACTATCGGTCTCTATAAATGGCTCATATCTTCTCAAACTCCAGTCTATGACTAAGCCAGTCTTTACCAGCACTTGTTTCTCAACCTTTTTCATGACTAGAAATAATGTTGAAAAAAATCCCGGCAGTTTTTTAGCAATGGTATGACACAACGTTTGGAAGAAATTGGTTAAGTTTTCTCAGATAAAAAATGTATTACAGAATTTAATAACATTTGGTCTACAGATATTATGGACCTCCAGCATAAAATGTAGTATCTGATATTGTTGAATTCCACATATGTTTACTTGTGAAGAGCAGCACCTGTTGAGCAGACAACGGCATATATCTCTCAGTTTGACTTTTCTTGTTATATTTAGCAGATTTTGCAACATGCATTCTGCATTAAAAACAATTAAAGATGCACGGTAAGGGCTCGACATTTTATTCTTTGGTCATATTTTAGGTTGATCCCCGTCGGGGGGGGGGGGGTCGAATTAATATGGTTATATATATATATATATATATATATATATATATACATTGGCTGACAACCATTGCTGCAGCCAACAGAATAATATAAAATAAAAGATAGCTGAGATAGCCCTCATGTGGGGCTGAAAGCTTAAGAAAACAAAAAGTCTTTCCATTTGAAGAAAGATATAACCTTTGTTACAGAGCACAATTAAGATGTTTTATCAAGGGGCTGCAGATCGTCCCATAGTCATTCTCTAAACTCAGTCCATCTTTTGTGAGGGCATTGATCAAGCAGTCAGCACCACTCCAAGTTTTGCACTAAAATCTTCTACTTCTAACGTATTTTTATAATCACAAACGCATACACGCATACATACATAATGTGTGGTCAATTCCAAAATTGCAGAGATACAACTATTAAGAGTTTTCTTCACCTCAAAACAATTGAACCAAGATCTAAAAATTGCGCCAGATCTGGACTTTTTTTTTCCGAGCTCTCCATTTGAGGAATACCACAAGTCTGACATTTTGAGTTTACCTCAACTTTTACCGTCATCTTCTGAGCGACTAAATTATCGCCTCGGTTTTCCATCGCACAATAACAATAAACTAACCTTCAGGTATTGCGAGCCCAACAGGAGGTCGCAGTCGGTGAAGAGTGCTCCGGGCACCATACATAAGCCTGTCAGTAAGGAGGGCGGAGCTACAGACTCACAGCACAGCCTGTAGTTGTCGGCCACCAGCCTGATGACTTGTGTGAGTGGTATCAGCTCATTGAGCTCGATCTCAGTCAATGGGTTGCCCTCTAAGTTCAGCGTCTTAGAATTAGAAAGAGAAAGAGCGAGAGAAATGGGGCGGTTGGGGGGGGGGGACGCAGGGCAGAAAGACAGATGAGGTGGAGGATTAGGGGTGGCTGGTATAACAATGGAAACACACACAAACAATAGTTACACAATGACTGGTTGGAAAGTTGTAAAACAAGAAAACTTTAATTAAGTCAGCTGAACTTCTGTCTCCTGTTGGTTCCTCACTCAGCTTCTAGCGCAGGGACTGCGAAAAAGGGTTAAACGGTTAACACAATGCGTTGAGTAAATTAATCTTAATCCTCTATCGATTCAAAGAGAAATGATTCGGGGCGAGACCTTTGGACCCGGCAGTTATTGCAAGTCACGTTAGAGTACGGATACAGAGAAATCGACAATGAAGTTACAGAAAAACGGCAGCTTGGAGACGGAACATATTGCACTCAACCTATACACAGGAGTATACGGAGTGTCTATTGTTACCTTGTGTTGGAAAATTATGACGTCAGACAAGGACATTTTCTTACCAAAATGCTGAAACCCATTGAACAAGAAAAGTATTAAATATTGGTAATTTTTGAATAAAGGAGCCTTTCTGTCACTAAAGGTCGTTTTACCTATATAACAATGTATTATGGTCAATATATAGCCATTATTGTCGACCAGAGCGGTCACGTAAAATAGTGTTGTTATCTGTGTTCTTACTTTGTAACCAAATATGGCTGCTCCCTTCTCTCTGTCTTTCTCTCTTTCTCTGTCTCTCTTTCTCTCTCTGTCTCTCTTCTTTCTCTTTCTCTCTCTTTCTCTCTCTCTCTCTCTATCTCTTTCTTTCTCTTTCTCTCTATCTCTCTCTCTTTCTCTCTCTCTCTTTCTCTCTCTTTCTCTCTCTTTCTCTCTTCTTTCTCTTTCTCTCTCTTTCTCTCTCTCTTTCTCTCTCTCTATCTATTGCTCTCTCTCTTTCTCCCTCTCTCTCTTTCTCTTTTTTTCTCTCTTCTTTCTCCTCTCTCTCTTTCTCACTCTCTCTTTCTCTTTCACTCTCTTTCTTTCTCTTTCTCTCTGTCTTTCTCTTTCTCACTCTTTCTCTCTCTTTCTCTCTCTTTCTCTATCTCTCTCTTCCTCTCTCTTTCTCTCTCTCTATCTCTTTCTCTCTCTCTTTCTCCCTCTCTCCCTCTCTCTCTCTTTCTCTATCTCTTTCTCTTTCTCTCTTTCTCTTTGTCTCTCTTTTTTTCTCTTTTTCTCCCTCTTTCTCTTTCTCTCGCTTTCTTTCTCTCTCACTCCATCCCCCTCTCCCGATCTCGCCACAAATTTGTAAAAGTCACCTTCCTCCTCACCTGTTCTCTCATGGACGCTCACTTTGCAAGATATTTTTTTTTTCGTTAACAGCAGCACCAGCTTCGCTACAACCACAGCCACCGTATTTATGTCCATTTTCTGTTCCCATAATGGCGAATGGACCACTTATATAATTATCAATTATATTACAACTTTTGAATGAGGGCGGACTACGGTAAATTTCTTACAGCGGCATACTCCAGAAGGTTACAGATATTCAGGTAGTTCGATTCGTCGTAAACTTCGGCTGACAATGCCCTAAGTACAGCCCTCTGTAGATGCTTCTTTGTTTGTTTGTGTTGGGGTTTAACGGTACATCAGTACGATAACGGCTATATTGTGCCTAACACTGTGAGAACATTTAACACGGTGATAATGGACAAGATGTTTATGAGGTATAAAAGGATATCAAAATATGAATAAAATTTGAGTTATCAAAAAAAGAGATCGGGACTAAAAGATTGATGTAAACAGATTTGCAGGGTCCCGTTGAGGGTTGGGGGGGGGGGGTGTCGCATTCCTGCCAAGGTCTTAATTATATCGGGCCGTTATATTTTGTTATACAGGCCAATTTGACGTAAAAAGCTC
>JBCAUA010000718.1:0-13624 GCA_038406235.1 Peronia verruculata | reverse complement strand
ACCGGACTTTGAAAAAAAAACAGAAACCAAAAAGAGAATCTTTTGAGAAAAAACCCAATTTCAGGAGACACCCCCCCCCCCCCCCCCCTTAAAATGTTCTTTAACTTTTTTTTTTACTGAGGTACTCATCTGGTTATGTGTGAACAAGATAAGACTAGTGATGCTATCGCTTTACTAACTCTTCTCTCTTGATCTGCCAGCTTGCCACACCTATCCTGCTGTTGACAGGCCCTCCTGGTGCTGGTAAGACAGCCTGTGTGCAAGTTTTGTGTTCTGAACTGGGTTTGACTGTCCAAGAATGGTCAAGCAGCTCAGAGCAAGCAGCAGACCTGTGGTCAAATGAGGACAGGAGTGGTAAGTAGGGATGTCAAACTTCCCATTTTTGAAGAACAGGGCTTTTTTGATGTTGTTTGGTCCCCTACTTTCACCTTGTTTGGGAGGGGGGGAGGAGCATAAATACTTCAGTCGTAAAGGAGAATTCAGTTTTTGTCTCATAGTCATTATTTTGCTTGATGCGTACTGTCTGTCATGCAATCAACATGGCCCAAACTATGTGTTTCTTAGAACTAGTTATTTCTTTGTATTGATTTAGTGATGTCATAGTTTGTTGTTATATTTATTCACTTTTTGTTTTGTTCACGTTTTTTGTTTTTTGTTTTGTTTGTTTACCTGTGTACAAAATGCTAGTCATAAGTATATGTTGTGAAGTTATTGCATTTTGAGCTATCGTTCAAACTTTGTGTTCAAGAGTTCAGCATTATGTGGAATTATATATAAGAATGAGTTGTCATAACTACTTTTGAAATTGACATGCTCTTTACTTTTCATTTTGCAATTGAGCCTTCTTTGTTTTAGTATCATCAATAATGGGGTTGTTTTCATCCTGCTTTTACTCCTCAGAGAGGTCCAAAGTTGATGTCTATACAAGCCAGTCACAAAGCTCTGTCTTCTACAATTTTTTGTTGCGTGCAAATAAGTACCATGCCTTGGAGCTGGTCGGTTCGACCTCAGAAAATGACAAACACTCTTCTGTGATACCTAGTCTTGTCAAGAACAACACTAGAGGTTCTGGCAACATTATAGTTGTGGAGGACATACCTAATGTCTTCTTCAGGGATACATCTCACTTCCATGATATTCTCAGGTAATAGTATCTCCCAGGACACTTATATGAGTATATTCCTGTGATCAAAAGTTATCTTTACATGAGTAAGAAATATGCATTGGACAAGAATATTGCTCTAGGTGATTGCTGTGATGCTCTTCAGTTTGTATGATGGAGGGATGTATTTTTTTTTTTTTTTCCACCTGATCAGTGTAGGAGTAACTGATTGAAGAAAAAAAGAATGAAAACACACTTGTTTTCACAAAGTTAATATGTTTTCTCAAAATACATGCCTTTACTTGATTTTTCAATACTTAAGAATGAGGATTTACATGAAAATCTGTTCAAAACCAGAAGTCACAACAGGGGAACAATAAACGGAATTGTAAATATACAGTTATGATGTCTTTGTCATGTTGTTGCAGGAAATACGTCCGTATTGGGCACTGCCCACTTGTATTCATCTTGAGTGAATCCAACAATAATTCATCCGGTATTCAGAAATTATTTCCCAAGGACTTGCAGCAGCAGCTCAGAATAACACACATGGGGTGAGTAAATAGAAGTGATTTTATACCAGACATGGTATTGCTGTTATTATGATGCTCTTGTTGATATTCTGCTGTAAATTGTCTTACTTTTCTCTCTTCTTTGTTTCTTGAGTTTTCCGGATGGGGAAGGACTTTACTAAAACCATCATGTTGACCATCCAAACTTAAAGAGAAAATTCTGTCCTCATTTATGTTTTCTATTTTTTTTTTTTTTTTTGGTCATTAAGTTGATTTTAGTTTTATTGTTCTTTTTTTGATGAACCTAAAAAAGGCAAAAACTATGGACAATGAAAAGCCAGTATTCTTTCCTGATTCTTTAATGAATTGCAATCAATTTATCATTTGACGAAAAAATGGAGATTTAGGCCACTTGATTCATAGATAAGTGTCAAATTATTTGTGAACTCATTTTTGATATAGGTCAGAAATATTATCTGGTCTTACTAAGGGATATTAAGGCACTTATTGTTGTAGTTGATGTTGTAACAAGACCACCACTGATCGCTGCATTATATGCTTCATGTCTGCTATTTTAGGGTGAATCCAGTGGCTCCTACAATGTTAGTCAAAGTGTTGAACAGAATTGTAGGGAAAGAAGCAGGACAGGTAAGTCATAGGTTTTTCTGTGGTGTCCTTTGGCATTCGATCTGGCACCTCTTTCTTTTTTAAAAGTAGTTATCATTATTAACCTTTAATTTTTTTTTTTGTAACTGCCTGATTTTACATATGAATTATGTAATATAGACAAAGCAGTGCAGTGCAATATGAAGATTTTCTATCAATATGATTTGAGTGCAAAATATAATTTGCTTAAGTTGTATGTTTTTTCATATAAAAAATACATCGGAGTCAATGTATTCAAAGTAACTTATCTAATGCCTGATATAATTTAAAATATTTTATTATCAGGGCAAGTTTGTGCTGCCTCCGACATCACTGATAGAAACAGTGGCAATGTCAAGCAGTGGTGACGTCCGATCTGCTCTCAATACTCTTCAGTTTGCCTGTAGAAAAGGTATGTAGATCTTAGTGTAATACATTTGGTCATTTCATAGTTCATAACATGCTTATTTTTTGACTAATGTCCAAATGTAGACCGTTTTAGAATCATTCATGTCATTATAAACTAAGAGCATCATTGTTCTGATTTCGAGAGAGGATGAAAAAAAAAAAAAACACCAAATATATACCAATGAGCGTCCTTCTCAGTATATATTTGTATGTGTATGGTTGACAATCACAAATGATGGTCGAGTCTAGCATTTAGTTCATCTGGGTGCCGTCATGTGGGATCTCAGTCGACAACCTGATGCACATGGATAGGAGTATGATAAGCACTAAATGTAAGTCTCTGTAGAATTAATTTTGGTCTTCATGGTGCACATTTTTCAACTTGGCTGTTTTGCCTTTCATTTTCATAAGCTTTTGTTCCTCTGCAATTGGCTTGCCCATATTCAGCCTTGTTTGCAGCCATGATTTTCCACTGTTCTTTACTGACGTTACGACTGCTTTTCAAAGCTTATTATCAGAATGATGTGGTGTTATTCTAGCATTGCTATAGTGACTGTGGTATGTTTATTTATTTATTTTTTTTTTTTAAGGTGTTGCTTTTGAGATCCATGATATCAGATCAAGTTTTACAGGAATTTGTTGGCTTGCTGGTTTGACACTGTCATAGGCTAAAACTGTAGAGAAGCAGAGACAGATCATTGTATACTTTGGGGAGAATTCAAAGGGAATGTTGAAATAAATTACTTTTTTTTTTTATCTGAATTGTACAAGACTGATTTATTTAGCTGAATATTTGTATTGTGTTGGCAAAACCAGACTGGCACAGTGTCTTACAGAGTATATCTAAATAGATCATTTTGGGATTTGGATTGCACAGGCTATTATCACTTTAAAATTGCACTGAAGATAATATGGATTGCATGTACATGTTCCATTAATGGGTATAGCATGGTATCAAATAGAGAGGTATTTCTGTTTAATTTACCACAATGGTGCATTAGAAGACAAAAATGTCTCATTAGTGTAATGAAATAAAAAAAGATTTCAGTGGAAAATGACTGTTATTTTCTTCTGCAGACACAGATGACTTAGGGGCCTTAAGTCAAGTATCATCAAAATCTTCACTGAAGAAGCAAGGCTCTGGCCCCAGGTTGAAATATTCCACAAGCAAAAAACCTGCAGGAGAAGATAGTCAGTCAGATGGGGGCACCTCTGTCCTAGGCGTGAAGGACAAATCTATGTTTTTATTCCATGCAGTGGGCAAAATTTTGTACTTCAAAAGTAAGTGCCGAGATATATATATATATATAACCTCTGTTTTTCCTGTTTAGAATATTGTGCAAACTCTGTTATGTGGGTTAATGTTTTAGGAATAGATAACACACAAAAATGTAAGCATATTTAATGTTAAACATCATTGACAACATAGCATCAGCATTTACAGGTGAGGTTATATTAATCAGGATCGACATTGTAAGGTTGTGCTAAATAGGCTGTTGTTGAATTTCAAGTCACATTCATCTCTTTAAGTCGTAGAACAGGCTTACCACATGCTTGCCAAATGAAGTAAATTGTGTGACAAAGTATACTAGCTGAGTTTGCTAGGATTATCCTTATTAGTAATTACTACAGAGAGTAATGCAGCACAAGTTAAGAGGGTGAGCTTGATTTGACTGCCATGAAATTGCAAATTACATTAGATTGAATTAAGATAGGATTGCAGTAGAGTTCAGCAAAGTTTGGGAAAATTCTATCGACCCGCAAAAAGTTGTCACACTTCTTAGCCTGACCCAGATACAGTGGGTAGACAATTTATGATGAAAACTCTTCTTTGTGAATGACAGACTCATAGCCAGTTGAACCTAGATATTCTCCAAACAATAATAGTAGTGTAGTGTTAACAGTTACATAGGAAAGAGACTGGTATTCTTCTGGACTGAAACAAGAACCTTCGGCTCAGACCAGAAATGAGGTATGTCATGTAAACAATAGTGCCTTTGCTTCATTGTTATTGTGTTGATATACTTGATTTGCTGGTAAGTTATCAGCATTTTATGAAATTATTGTATTCCATCATGACCATGGACTTCAAAATCTATTCAAATCTTGTTTAAGAGCTACAAGATTATTTATGAGCAAGACATAAATGGTTTTAAGACAGAAATCTTGTTGGCCTGTGTCAAAGTGCTGAGAGTCTGGGCCTTGAGTTGAACCCAGATAGTATTTTGGAGTGTAAAACTGACATCCTAAAGGCGAAAGTGACACTAAGAGCTAATAGCATATGCATTAATTATCCCATTCCTCATTTGATGTGAAATGATTTCATGCCAAATTCTAATGTTAAAAGCATTTGATATCCTATTCTTACCTTGCCTAGTCAAGAGGCTGTGAATACTGCATGTTTGCCTCATTTCCGGGTTGAGAATTTACTTTGCGGGAAACCCTGTTGGGTTTGTCCGAAAATCTTGCTGAATTCTACTAGGATGAGCATCTATAAATGTGGTTTATTGTAGGCTTACTGTTTCACTTTCATGCTACATTGAGAGTAAACTTCACTTTCTTCTCAGGAGATGATCCAAAATCTCAGCCAGAATTACCATCTCTACCATGTCACTTGCAACAACATGAAAGAGATCCACTGCACTTTGATCCCGAGGTAAATAATGATGCCTGTAACAGTTTTTGACCAATTAAAAAAATAACTGGCTCATAAACACTTGAATCACAAACAAGACAAGAGGCAACGATTTTATAAAGTTGACTTGTCTCATGTTTTATTTGCTTGTTTTGAATTTTTTTTTTTTTTGGTCATTTATTTTTAACTGATTATTTAATCTTGATCAGGAAAACAGTGAAAAGGATGTGATATTGATTTGTTGTTGTTGTTGTTGGTGTTGTTTTTTTTTTCCAGCTGATACTATTTAGGGAAAAGAAAATGAAAAGATGTTCAGAATGTGTAAAAGTTACCTCCTCCTAGTTGTGGTCTGATAGGCTCTTGTAGGTCATCTTCTTTAGGCTTATGTAGGTCATTTTTTTTTTGTACATTAACAACATAGAATGATGTGAAAAATTATCCTTTGTATTGTTACATTTTCAGGTGCATTTATCTGAGTGATGAAGTCTTCTCTGTTTACTGTTTTCCATGATAAAACGTTTGTCTATTTCCCTCATATTGTATGACTTACGAGTGATATATTTTTATTATCAACAGATACAATTTTAGTGGTCATTTTCAAATTGTATAATGTCCCTCTATGTTATTATTCAGGTGATTTTTGTTTATTCACAGGATGTGGCTCATCAGTCTCACCTGCCTGGGGATTATTTCATCTCTTTTCTCCATGAGAACTATGTAGATTTTCTCTCCTCTGTGGAAGATTTAGAGAGAGCAACCAAGTATTTTAGTGATGCAGACTACCTTTCATCCCTTTGGACGGTAACGACTCTTTTGTGTTGCATGAAAGGCCATATTTGTTATGTTCCTGTTACTTGACAATAAATATGTTCATAGTGCCTAAATATCAAAAGAAATAAAATTTCAGCACTGAATTTTTCAGAGTAGTGATGTGATTTGGTGGTTGATCTTTGAACTACAGTATTTAAAATTATTTTATTTCATTTTGTTTATTTATCTCTGCATTGGTATTTAGTAATGCATTATAAATTTATTTGGATTTATTTCAAATCATTTCTCATCTGTTTTTGTAAATGTGTTTTGTTTTTCAATTTTTTCTTTTTTTTTTTTCTTTATAAAAATTTGTTTGTTTGTTTATTATTCTTCATTGTTTATGTTGAGAATAATTTTGCTTTGTCTTGTGTAGAAACTATTTTTGTTTTATCATTGTTTATCAAGGGGAGAGAGGAGCTGCAACAGTATTCAGTGTCAATCGCCTCAAGAGGCTTCATCCACTCCAACTCCGAGTACAGCCGGCATGACAGCAGCAGGAAAAACCAGGGGTGGCGGCCACTTCACAAGTCCCAGTGGTTTAATGCCAGCCGACAGGTGAGCACACGTTCTCTCTGGGCCTAGGAATCACTGGCCATGTGCGCAACATCTGCTCACAGAAACCTCTCACTTTCATTGTTTTTTTTTGAGTGATTCTCTCTTCGCTTTTAAAGTTCAGACCACCTCTTAATGTCACAGTTTTATTAACATGTTTACCACCCACTTTGGTCATTTTATATCCCTTATCAGTGCATGTTATTTCATTTTTACGAGCTTGTCCTTCCAGATATCCTCAATGTTTTGGTATTTGTTGTTTTTGTATTTTTTTTTTTTTTCACATTTTATCCTTATCTTTGTCTATGGTTTATACAAATGATTCTTGAGATTTACTTGTTTTGATCAGACAGTTTTATTTTCATTTTTATTTCAGGCTAGTACTAATGTGCTCTCAGCAAGACAGCTTTTTAAAGGTAAGTCTTTTTAGTATGTTTAACTCTATCGGGACCAGGCCTAGATTGGAGGCTGTATCCCCTAGGACCAGTTTTTTTTTTTTTTTAATGTTTGTTTGATGTTTGAAAAGTCATTTTAATTAGTAATTATAGCATTGTTTGACGTTTGTTTCTTTGTTTTAATTCATAAGGTGAGCATTGAGGGGAAGCATTTTGTATTAGCATCTTACTGAATATAGAATTTTTTTTTTTTTTTGAGTGCTTTGAAGTGTCTTTGCCTGATACAGCTCTTGATGATGATAAATTGAAATATGTGTTTTTGTTATTTTGGCAGGTTATCACTGGGAGCCAGAAGTTTTATGTACAGAAATCTTGCCCTTCATCAACCTCACCAATCCAACTCTTCATGACACAAGTGAGTAGAATTATATCTGAATTATATGATGTCAAAATCCTGTATTCAGACCTCAAATTCATTCTTTCTTTCATTATGTTGTTATATATAAAGTAATAATGAAATCGCATTATTAAGTTTTGGTTTTCTTCCAGTACTGCAAAAATATATTTGAATTTATTTAAATCTTTACAGTAGATTGAGTAAGTGGCTTGAACTTGGATGTAAACAAAATAATGACTGTCAACTGTGGTTTACTGTTGTCATAATCCCCCAAAAGGTATTGATATTTTAGTGATGTCTCTCTAAGAATTCTGTTGTTCAGAGATCGTAAAGATTTTTTACTCATTATCTGTCAAGCTAGCTAGTATGAGTCCGACATCATTTCTACCTTAAATTTATTTTACAATGCATTTTGCTGTTGATATGTTTCAGGTCAGATCACATTTGTTCAAGAAATGACCCAGTTTTCTCAAACAAAGGATTTTTTCAGGTGTGAATGAAAGAAAATTATTTGTTCTGTATTCTGTTTCTTTTAGTGATTGTTTACAAATTTCTAGGCACTTTGTGCATTTGGAAAACAAAGAAACAAAAAAAAACAAGCAGTATATTTGAGATCTGTCTTTTTTTGAAAATATACTTTTTTCTCATTTGGCTCTTGTCATACTGGACCCAAAATGTCAATTTTTGAGCCTCCAGTGCTGTTAAGTGTTTGCCACATACATTTGCAATTTTGAGTGAGATTTATTCTGTAGTATGCCCTTCACTTTATAATTTATATGATTTCTTGAGATGCACACCTGTGATGCTAATGGGCTTGTGACGGGAATTACATCATAGCAACCATTTAATAATCTGAGGGGTTCTACCATTGCAATTCAATGTATTCATTTAGTTCATTTATTATTTGCGATGAAATATTTTTAAAATAACAAAATTGTTCATTATTGTCAGGGGAAATAAAAGCTAATCTTATTTTTTTGTGAAAATTAGATCTGAATTCCAAGTCTTGCTTTTCTTTTTTGTGGAACAAGACATTTGCTGCATGCTTATAGATGTTGGACATTGTATATACTGTATAGATGACAGTCCTCAAAGATGTAAATTCATATTTTTATTTAAAACCACAGTCCAAAACAGAGGCCATTTTCCAAATATCTTCTCAGCTGGTCTAGATCTAGATCTGGCTATTGTTGTCTGTGATGATGGATTGGGAGAATCTTATAATTTGTCATTTGACAGCAAGTAAGAGTTGCCTCTTGAAAACATACAATGTGTGTATTTTGCATCCTGCTCTTACCATACCAAATTCACACCTCTGTTACCTTTCTCCAGGCCAAACAGGGAACGATTGGATGAGAGAGATGTTGTGGAAGAATATGTTGATGAAAATGACAGTGTTTCATCTATTCAAGATCACACAATGCATGATCCCAACTTCCGTCCTTCTGAGAGCCAGCGGATATCAGACAGTTCAGGCAGTGTGCAGGAATATGATGAAGATGAGACCACCATATCCAGTAGTCAAAGAAATTTGAAACGTTTAGCCTCAGAGGATGAATTTGTTATTGAGGACTTTGATGATGATGATGATTTTTAACTTTCACTTCAGATGATAGACCCCAACGTACTGTGACAAAGTGGCCCATAACACGAAATGTGAAATTTGTTTTATTTGTGGGAAAGGGAAAGAAATGTCATTCCATCTTCATTGTGGTTCTATAAAACAATTCTGTACTGCAGGGGAGGGAATTCATCACAGATCTTTGTAAACATAGAATCTATGAGCTCTGTTTTTTTTTTTTTTTGTGATCAAAGTGTGTCAGACAAACCTTTCCCTCAGGTTTGAATTATTGTGGTAGATATCTCCTCATTCTTTCATAAATTCATTGTTTCATAGTCATCTGGAAACTTACCATTGGCAACAAATGATCCATACAAAGCATGTTAACATTTTTGAACTGTTATTTGAATTTTTTTCCCATTCTTTTCTCAGTGTCTTGCTTCATTTTCAGTCAGACTTAAAGGTGCAGATGTTCCCATAACTTCACCTACAGATATCTGTTGTCATGGATGTCAAATTTCCTACTTTAGTAGGATTTCCTACTTTTTGGCTGTTAGTATTTTCTCTGTCGGCCCCAAATCCGGTATTATTTACCATTAACGTACTTCAGTTCTATATGCTGCTAAAGAGTATGCCGGGAACTTTTCCTACTTTTCCATGGAGACAGATTGACATTCCTCTGTTGTAACTCCCATAAATTCACTTGACATTTTGTATGTTGAATGGATAATTTTGAGAATCATATCTCATCACTGTCCAAGCAAGAGAAAAAAAGAAAAAATTTTCATGGGCATAATTCATCAAGCTTTTCCCTTGTAGTTTGTTTCCTGAATTTGTGATTGTGGAGAATGTTGTTTCTTTTCTTTTCTCTTTTTTTTTTTTTTTAAAGTAAATGACAAGCTGATGTTTTTTTTTTTTTAAATCAGTTGGGTTACATTTATATGGCTTTATAACTTCTGTGGTCTCTTTTTGCTACTTAAGTATTTCAAAGGACTCATTCAATTTTTTCCAGATTAAAAGCTGTGAAATCCAGAAATGAATAGATGATTGTGAAATCTAGATGTTGCTCAGTTGTTTGTGTCTTTAATTGCATGGGAAATTGCTCTTGTAGAAAAATGTGATAAGGCAAGCTTTCAGTTACACATGCCACACTAGCATGGGAAATGAAACAGGTATCAAAGTAAAGGGAGGCTTTGGTAAGAGAATCAGACTTTACTGATCATAGTGTCACAGGAATTGACTTTGAATAAATATGAATATCTTGGCATTAAAGATGGGTAGAATTATAAATAAGGTCACCAAAGTAAGCATTCCTATATCTCTGTCCATTGACACCTCTGTTTCTATACGTGAAAAATTTCATATCGGATGCATTTTGTCCAGTCATAGAATATGTCAGTTTGTATTTGTGTTGGGCACTTAATAATCTCAGTAACAGTTTAGTGGGGGATCTTTTCTCATATTGTGCGACAAGAAATTCCCGAGCAGTCTGGATTTGAGTAGTTGTCATTTGTACTTTCAGTAGTCGGAGTAAATGTGTCATTAGGCCAGAATAGGGCTGTGATGTAGACTCACAGGAAATGAGCCTAATATGTTGTATTTTATTATCGAGCAAGTTACTGCTCTCAGTGAAAACAGAAAAAGAAAATACAGTGTGGCAGAAAGTTTCAGGATATTAACAATATCCATTATGTGGTTTTGGGACCACCGTGAGTTTTGTGTCTTTTTTAATTACAAAATATTTTATTTGATTTTCTGCTATCCTTGGTATTTCTGCTATTTCAAATTATATTTCTGCTATTTTTTTAAAAACTAGAAATGAACATTTGTCCATTTAATTAACTTCTTTATCATCATGCGGTGTTTGGGATTTTCCGGCCACCTTATAAAGTGAAGTGATCCCTTGATTATCGTAGGAGTTACATGAACATCTGCAAAGTAGATACAGTCTATTTACAAGGTGTCCATGAAGTCTCTTCACAAATTTAAAAATTTATTACAAAGGCACTTGACAGCATCTGTTTACTAGATTTATTCTTATAATCAGTGGTTGTCAAAGTATGCATAGAATGCGGGAAACATTTCTCTTGACCATCAGACCATCCCACATATATCACGGAAAATGTTGTCCATGAGTTAGTACACCTCTATATGGGCACCATTAGTTGGACGAAGCCCATCAAGACGATATTCTTGCTCAGTGAGGCTGTGCTACAGCAAAGAAGGAAGAAAATCGAGTACTGTCTTGATGTGCTTTGTGCCACTAATGGTGCTCATATAGAGCAGTACTAAATGAGTTGAATAAAACTTTGACAACCGCTGATTACATTAGAATAAATCTAGTTAACAGATCCTGTCAACTGCCTTTGTAATAAATTTTTAAAATTATAAAGAGACTTTATGGACACTGTATTATGACATTTATACATAGTTTAATCCTTTATAAACCCTCATGCTATTGTAAACCTTTCCCGCTCTCATAAACCTTTTCTTACTCTTAAACACATTTTCATATATTGTAGTTATTTTCTATCAGGCCACAGAAACCAGTAATATAATAAAGGATCCCATGCTATCAATTTACATTTGTGTAAAGCATATGAAAAAATCTGCCATTGACTTGTATCAAGATAATAAAAGGTGAACCGTGAGATGCTGAGGGAATTGTTATATTTCACTTAGGTGGCCTGTCAGGCCTGTGTGCCACAAAATTCTTTGTGCGTCTACTCCTGTGACCTTATGACCAGTACAGTTTGATTCTCTTGACAAAATCACTATGATATCCATTTCGTCTGGTTGCATGACATGTGTCATGTCATCAAAGATAATTTCATCTGATTGTGTGACATGCCATGTCTTAAAAGGTCATTTCATCTGGTTGTGTGATATATCATCATCAAAGGTCATTTCATCTGGTTGCCTGACATATGTCATGTGATCAAAATGCCTTGTGGCTTTGCTTGTGTTGTTTTCTCATCTGTGTCACAGAGATGGTCGCTGGTCAGTGTGGAGGTGAGAACTAACATTTAGACAGGTAGTGAGAAACATGAGGTACTGCTCAGTGGATATCTGTGTTTTATGCATGACTGTTTGACTGAAGGAATAGTTGTGAAATGTGTTGCAATATGTTACATGACACCAGTGTACATTTTTTGCCTGTATATAAAGAACATTTTTTTGAATGTTGCACACAATGAATAGTCTTTAATTGTTGTGAAGGAATAAAACAAAAAAGAAAACAAACAACAAATTTTGTCCTTTTCAACTTTATTGATGTTGTCGCCCATGTTTTGTTTGATTACTATAGACAATTCATTAAGTTTGTTTCTTCGGCTTATTTATTTTATAAAAATTGAACAGATTTTCAAAGGTTATGTAACAGAACATTTCTTTTCTTACAGACTTCTACAAGGAGACATTAACTTTTGTGCTCATTTTTTGGACCATGGCTGCATGAGAGCTGAAATTTTCCACACAGATGATCTTACAAACTAGCAACCTTATTTCTGACCCATCTCATCTAAATCAGCTCAACTAAAGTTTTGGTTAAACTGTTGTCTGGAAAGTCTGCCTTATTCTGGCAAAAATGACACACATACAGGAACTCAGTAGACAACAATTGAATAAATTTACAGAATTCCTATTTTTCAAGATACAGGCAAGGGACCAAGAACAAAAGATGTGTCCTGACATCGGAAATTCAAATCTGATAAAAACCTAATTAGATTCAGATGCGCGTGTGCGACTTTTTTCAGAAGTGGGCAGAGGTTTATTCAAACATTATTGTCTTTGGTGTGAATAAGAACAACTCTCTTCAAGAATAGATCACACCAGTTTATGCACATCATTATAGCTAATCTGTCCTTTACAGTGTTGAAGAGGCGTGTTAATGATATATGTGTTACTATTACATCACACTGTAAAATGATTCCTTGTTTAATCTCTCAGCTTTCAATCATCTAGTGCAAGATAACTGTCTATCAATGAGCATACATTTACAAGCTAAATCCTTATTGCAAAAATATAATAATTAGGAGCCTGACATAAAAATTTGAACTCTTTTCAAATACAGCACTCATCAAAAGCTTTGGGAAAGTTTACATTTAGTGATGAAATATGGCAATGAGACATTTTGTAAAACTACAAATAGTAAGAAAAATTTAGCTACATATGTTTTAACCTGTGGTTTGATATGACAGTCCGAGTCCCTGGTCACTGACAGTGAAATTACAGTGTAAGTGATGGCCATTCTGGACTGCAAATATGTCAACAGAATGTATATGAATCAAATATAATCTAACACAATATCAATATTGAAATTATTTATTAAATATGACGTGGAGAAACACCCACTTCATGACCATTGAATTCGATTTTTGTCATGCTCAATACTTTCATTGGTGTAGAAATGAAATAAGTATAAATGCAAAACTGAAATTTTTTGGTCAAAGTGCACAGAAGATTAGTTGGGTTTATTGATTGCTTGGAGTGTTGGGTTCATTTATTGCTTGAGAAAAGATTTTGACAATGCAAACTTGCCGTGACGGGTAACTGTGCCACCAGATGTCTCAACACATTCAGTGGGTGCTACAGATGAGGAAGTC
>JBCAUA010000707.1:0-13624 GCA_038406235.1 Peronia verruculata | reverse complement strand
GAGGTCCCGTGTGTACGTTACGCACGTTAAAGAACCCTTGGCAGTTCAAAATCGATATAAGAGTAGGCCTGAGTGCCTTTGTCCGGGCAAAATTTCCAAATTCCAAATCTCTACCCTTAAAATTTCTCAGCAAAAATTGGCAACTTTTAAAAAAGCCGAGATAATCCTTTCTCTTAGGATTGAAAGGCTTAAGAAAAACAACAGAATAGGCAGACAAAGGAATGAAATGATAGTTGATGTTTGACTGCTTTATAATCAGGTCACATTGTGGACTAACCTGTAGCATTTCTTTGTTTGACAATACATAGGACCGCACCCTTGATTTACTCGGTAAAATGGAGTAAGTTTATCCTCCTGACTAGTCAGCTGTTTTTCTATTTTGATTGATGGGGCTAATTGTAAACAATTAAGTCACTCATGTGATTATCCATAGGGTAACATAGCAATATCGTGTTTTTATTCAACAATGATACCATTATGTGAAAACTCACTCAATGTTTAATAAACACAGGGCATTATTGATGAATTACATGCAAAGACAGATCAGGAATCGTTAGATCTACTTACAACACACACACACCAGGAGAGGAAGTTGACTTTATTCGCACAGCAAAAGTTTTAACTAATTGTAGCAGCAATCAATTACCATAGTGGTGAGGACAATATGTGGTCAGACGGATTGTGTAGCTTATGAAGTGAAGATTTCAACAGGCTAAAAACAATTAATTAAAAGAGTCATTGAACAATTCCTATCCAGTGTAAAGAATGTATTTTGGCTAAATCTGAAACCCCAGTGTATACATATTAATTTTAGCATATGTCATACATTTTGCATTTTAGGAAAACAAAATGGGTGGATTGTATTCAATGCACAGCTCATGGAAAAGTGAAGAGTCCACAGGAGCCACACCGACGTACCCTATGAAGCACAAACGACTGCTTTCCCTGGACCCCAGGTCTCCATCACAGGGAATTGACAGGACACCTATATTAGTGGACAGAACACCCAGCACTGCAGGCGGGAGACTTGGGTCATGTGATGCTGTGTCGGCAACACCTCGTGCGGCATCTTCATTAATTAAAGATCCCAGGTCACCGACTAATGAGTTTCTGAGAACTCCTATCCCTTGTGCCTTAGCAGGTAACTAGTAGATGAGAAGTAACACTATGTACTGGAAACATGAACTGCAGGATCTCAGAAACAGATGTATATAAATGATATGTATCATCCAGCATAGTTGTGGGTTTATTTCCTTGAAATAAATTTGTAGAAGAAAAGAAATATGGAACTAAATGTCTCATTTGAGAACAATTGTAGTTGGAAAACAGTATATTACAGAGAAAACAAGAAACCAACATTAAATTCTTCTCTTTTTAAGAGGGGAAGGGCTTGTCCTGGAGGTGATTTTTTTTATTATTGTAGATAGAACTCGTGATATTGTTAAAAGAGATGATATTCAAGTGCTTTTTTCGCACCCTTTGCCTATACATGTATATAATCAAATCGCGACAATCTATGGCCTCATTTAGCAACCAGATGGAGCCAAATCCTGATTGGGAATACGCTAGGTCTATCGTTGCATGGCCATTGGTCAGACAAGTTAGAATGGACTTAGTGACTTTTTGACACCATTTTTACACTCAGAAAAGGCAGTACTTTTAAGAGAAAACAAAAGTGCAGAATCACATTTTTTTTTTTTTTTTTTCTTTTTTTGTGTGCAAAATCCACCATATTATTTGAATTTTTTAACAGGAAGCTCACTGAATGTGATGTATGTAATGGTCAATTTGCTGTGGATATATTACAGGCTGTTATAACTGCAACATACAACTGCCATGGGTGGGACAGTTTCATCCTGGGTCAACAATATATTGGCTAAAATGTTATCCATGCCCCAGGTGTCTCTGTTTCTCGATGAAATGTTTTGCAAATTCTGCTGAGCAATGGGAAAGATTAGAATCAGTTTTTTTCAGTGGCTCAGTAGTCCCCTAGTTTTATTGTCTAATCCATCTCAAATATGTTTTGGAATGTATAGGTTTCTCATGTTTAAAAACCTTGGGAAATAAAAAAATTGGATGAAAATAGATGAGGACACCAGATTCTTCTGACCAATTATGAAACATGCTTAGAACCAATATAGTCCTACTCTTTGAACTGAAAAGCTTTAAAAAAAAAAAAAGAAAGGAACAAACATTAACTAAAAGCAGCACTGATAGAGATGTGGAAAATAAGGTAGGAAAATACAGTCAGGATTCTCTCATTGAGATTCATGTGATCAGAATTCTGTGACTGAAACATTGGTTGCATTCTACAGCAGCTGTCAGGCAGCAAGGAGCGAGGGGAGCAGCACAGGCTTATCAAGGTTTAGATGAGTCTCTTTCTCCAAGTCAGCATGCTGAGTCAGAGTCAGGCATTGATTCCACCGAAGTGACTCCTGTGTTGGGGAGGGAAGTCAATGCTGCAGGTAGGTGAAAAAACTTACTGGGAATGTTAGCTGACAAAGAGAGAGCATTTATCTGGCAATGTGGAAATTTCTGATTTTACTATGTTTCAACAATCAGATATTAGCCATGAAAAGCCTGTCTGAAAATTAAATGCTACTGCTGTTGTTGAGAGAAAATTTTAGTTGCATGAAATTAGGACAATTCTCAGTGAGAATTGATGTGACCTTGCATACTTACATTACATTGCACTAGTTTACTTTTCCTGAATTTGGCAGTTTTGAACATTTTCTTAAAATGGTGACATTTAAGATAATCTGCATTTTGGGGATTGGTGAATGGAATAATTAGTACAACTTGACAGTATGTGATAGTGTTGCAACATTTTGCTTGCAAGTACCGAAAATTAAAGGTTGGATAGTCCTTACTTTTTTAATGCTACTCTAGACATAGTGTAGTTCAGTGGAAAACACTGACATAACAATGATTTGGAGGCAGGATGACATGCTATAGATCAGGATGAAAGCATAGTTTATATTTTATTTGAAATCCCAACTAGTAACTGCAGTACTGGTATAGTGTGAATTTGGAGAGAAAGAACTAAATAGAAAACTTAAATTCATTTCAGCTTTGCAAACCTGGTTAGAGTTTTCTTCAAGGTTTCTTCACTTGGAAGATATAAAAGTTGAATTTTATGATTATTTTTACATGTTTTTATTATTCTAATTTTATTGTTATTATTGATACACATTAGTAAAGTTCTCTATAGCTTTCCAAAATCATCTACCACTAGGTCTGCATTTTATTCTCTTTCTTTTTGTGTCGTGAATGTTTGTTTTCTCTTTCAGTTGATTCCCCGGATATGCTGGACAGTCCAGATTCTGCTGTCAGTGATGGGTATACAGAAAGTCACCAATCTGAGCATATGTCTGATCTAGACCTTGTAAGTCAAAGATGGACTATAAGTAAAAACTGTCTCCTAGTTATACATTTTCCTGTTCCTCTAAACTCTATACATTTCCTGTTCATCTAAACAAAAACATTGTTTTTATAATTTACATGATTTTCTTTTTATTATTCCCATTCTTATTTTCTTCTCCTTATTTTTCTTTTCTTTTTTGAGTATTATTGTTTATACATTGTTTCCTTTGAACCAGATGTGGGAGATTTGTTTCGCTGAAAAAAATATATTTCTGAATTATTCCATTTGATTTTCAGTTTCACTTTCTTTTTTTTTTTTTTTTGTTCAGAGTGATGGAGGTCTAGACATTGATTCCAATGAGCCTGGCATAGCTGACATATCTCCTCCTGTGATTGACCATGTCGACAACTCTGTGACAGAAGCTGAGACTGAGAGTGAGGAAGTCATGGATGTGGACAATGAGTCTTTAACATCCATCAAACCAGGTGAAATACATGGTCTGAGGGTAGAGTAGAGAGGCTGTGGTTAACTCTTAGAAATATTAAGAGGACCGAGTTGGTGAAAAAAGTTGATTATTATATCAGGGATGTAAACTTCAGACTTCAGTCAGATTTCTGATTGTCACAATTATGACTTTTTCTGAGTTATGCCACCCATTTCTTTCTTTTTGTGTTCTGAATGCTTTTAACGAGAGTTGATCATTGCTATTGTTCAGAGTCGTCAATTTAGAAAACAAAACTGTGTGTTGCCTAGTCATCTTGAAGGTGACAATATCCAGTCAAGCTATTACAAGAGAGTTGTTGATTTAAAGTCAAAACTTTATTTCTGCGACTAAAGCTGATGTTGTGGTCATGCTTGAGAAGAGGTTGCTGCAAGAAAGAAGTTGTCCAAAAGCAAAATCTAGGCCTAGATAGAATTGCCATATTCCTTTAAAAAAAACAAAAACAAAAAAAACTGGTGATAACTGCACTGCATAGAGCACACTTTTTTGTTGTTAATTTTTATTTTTTCGGATTGTTTTTAATACTATAAACGTTTACCACCCGAGATTTTGGTGAAAACTTTCAAAAGTTCTGTTAGCATAATCCAGCAGTGGGCTTAGTGTTTTGTGTCTTTATTTTATGTTGCCAGACTGCACTGATACGTTCAATAAAATTTGCTCAATTGTTTAATGAAGACAATTTAACATTCCTGTTACATGACCTTATTCTTGAAAATGAATGGGGATTGTTTTCACTGGTCGAATTATTTATGTAGCTAGATTTAAGGATTGTTGAACAAACAGATGAAAGGTTTTAACTGAAATGTGGATCACACTAAATCTTGATAATTATTTATGATCACGAGGAAACATTTTTTTTACATCATGAAATTTTCATGATGAATTTTCAAGTAAAAGGTTAAAAAATGACTCCCCTTTTGCTAACCTTATCTGGTAATCCTTGTGTCAAGCAAAACGAAGTGATTAGATTGGTGATAAATATTCGCCTTTACTTTCCTAATAACAGATGACATGACAAGAAAGTCCTCAACTTCTATTGCGCTCAGGTCTAAATTAATTATTATTGTTTCTTAAATAGAAATAGATGTTTTTATGATACTTGAGTGCTCTAAATGTTCCATTAATTTATGCATAAATAACCCTCCGTTATGCTTCCAACTTTCCTCAGAGAAATCTGCATTAAAAGTTTGGAGCACTATGGTTTTGAATTTAAGTTATCAGAAATTCAAAAACATGAACCAGGGATGTCAAACTTCCGACTTTAGTTGGATTTCCAACTTTTTGGTTGTCGCCAACTTTCCTACTTTTGGCGAATCAACTGCCAACTTTGACTAAATCCACGAGACAATCGCAGTTTTATTTTTATTTATGATACAAATTTCTCATGATGACAGTAAAAACCAGAAGTACATGTTATTCTAATAGTTCTTCATACCCCGGACAATAGTCAGACTCTTGTTGGGCAGCTGTTTGAAGATCGAAGTTTGTAGCGCTAAATACCTCATAACATGCAAGCGAGTGGTCACATAAGAGTTGTTGATAGAAAATCAGCACATCAGAGTACTGACAACAACATAATGATAACGCACCCATTATTGTAGAAAAACTGGATCTAGTGTAATAGGACAGCTGTTCCCGATCCAGATCTAAGAATTCTAGGAAATAGATCTAGAGAGTATAGATTTTCTAGATCTAATCTAATTACACTTAATGATTATGATGACGGCACTGCCTGTGGGATCTTCTTTGTTCTTTGAAGTTCCATCCGTTGTGCTCTTTCATAGTCCCATCCCAGGTTTTTGTGGAAACTTGCAAACGTCTCTCAGAACAATGAAAACCCTATATGTCGCTTACTCTTATGTAACAGGTCAGAGGAAATTTTCCAACTTTTTTGTGAAAACAGTGTGACAACCCTGAAGAACCTCTCTAACTACACTCTTTTAGAAGACTCATGTAGCCGACAATGCGTTATATTGTTATAAAGTGAATCTGTATAATGTGAACCGCTATAAAAAAAACATCCAGATTTCTGTCACATTGTTAGGTGTGAGAAGAATACAATGTGTTTAGCACAATAAATTCTGTGATAGTTTCAAGTTTATTCTTGTCTTTGAGCAAAAGTAGAGATATGGCCAGACCCACTTGAGATAGGGTTTGGCAGGCTGTTAAGAAGGAAAAAAAAAAGGGGGGGAAAGTATGATTGCTTGAAGCTTTGCCATGTTTTATGTATCAGTTTTTTGTTGTTGTTGTTTGTTTGTTTCATTGTCTTGTCCAGTTTTGTCATTAATGGCATAAAAACCACTGATCTGTTTCTTCAGTGCCAGCAACAGATATAGACATCACGCCCAAACTTCGCACTACAGGCAAAGGACCAGCCAAAATGAACAAGAAATCAGGGCAGCTGTCATGGTCACCAGCTGTGACGAGATCCCCCTTGTCACTGGTGGAGAATTCCCGTCGTGCTTTGAACAACAGACAAGACAAGCAGATGCCAGCTGGCAAATCTGACAAGTTGATGTCTGCAAGAGTTATTGACAAGGAAAACATTTTCCACTGATATCCGGTTGACGACTGATGTGACCATTAAGTTATGTGGTGTGATATGGCACATGTATAAAGGTGTGACAGAATTGTATGTCTGTATGTCCTGTGACCAGATGAAGTGAGCCAAAATCAAATTTCTTGTCTCAAGTATTGGTGTCTTTAGAAAGGAAAATGAGAATATTTTAGTGAGAAAAAAAATGTTAACCTTTGATTCTTCTCTTCCAGTATATTCACATTCCAAGTTTACTCCTGTGGCTCCATGTAAGCTGATTTCCCTAACAGAAACCTTTTTGACATGAACCATTTCATCTGGTGGTTTGACATAGTACTTGTGAACTGAACTTACAAATTGACTATACAGATAATTACATGAACACACATCTGAAATCAGCTCTCATCATGTCATCAGGCCAACTCATTACCATTAATGTGAGGAATAAAGAGATGTATTGGTGACATTAGCCATAGGTGACCAGGTAAAGGGACTGGCTCACTGTTATTTTATCTGTGGATTGAGCTGAATAAATGTGTATATTTGTTTGTGTATCATTGGACATAGCATTAAGTGCCTTTCATAAGAATGATTTTAACAGGTGCTGATGCATGATTGTCTGTAGTTTGATTATATGGCATCTTAGAAAGAACCACCGTTTGTGCATACATTTTTTTACATTATGATGTGCTGATTTAGAGGGCAAGGACTGTGAAGATTCTGGTCGGCATTTTCTTATTCTTCTCTTACTTTTTTTTATACCCTCCAAATTAGCATTCTTAGTGCACTGTTATGAAATGTATTATAAAATTATGTGCACATGTATGTAATTTTATGATGATAATCCATTTTTTTTTTTTAAAGAGAGATTTTACTCCAAAACTTTGTTTGACCTATTTATTCAGATCATACACATACATGTAGATTGAAAGGATGTCAGTGTAGAAGTGAAGATGTATGAGATATCAAAGGAAGCCTGTCTGCATTGCATACATGAGTACTAAGTACATACTGTGCTGTAAGAGAAAAGGGAGTCGCTATAGTTTTTCATATTGATTTATTAGTCTCAGTGGGAAAAAAAGGGAAGGGAAAGGAGTGTAATTTATTTGGGTGGACAAAATTATTTAACAAGATATTCATATATTTAGAGTTAATTTCTGTGGATTTATGGTTAGTAAAATAAACTTTCTCAACAAGGAAATACATTTCCTCTTACATCTGACTCATTTCACACCAGGTCATGCAACATTTCCTGGAATCAAAAAGAAATCATGGGACTCTTTTTCATTCTGTTAAATGCCTGCCCCGGATTATAATCCACGGGTTTAGGACTTGGTCTTTCAACCTTCTGGATGGAGGTTATCTCGACCTTTTCCCTAAAAAAAAAGGGGGGGGGGGTGGTCTGGGTGTCTCTTTTCATTCTGGTGAAAAAAAAAACAGATTTGGCTCGGCGGTCACAGCCTGTGTTGGGCCTCCAGGTTGCACTCGGGGAGGGGGGGGGGTGCTGTCTCTCTTGGGCCTCCAGGTTGCACTCGGGGGGGGGGGGGTGGGTGCTATCCCTCCCTTTGTGCCCCCCCGCGGTCAACCAACTTTTTCAGTTTCATTGCTGCTATTTTTAAATGTCCATACCTGCACTGTTCACTGTTGTTCAGTTTAAAAGAGTTTTAGTTCCTTTACTAAGCATTTCCTCTGATTTTTGAAAAAAGTTTTACTTGTCTTAAAGTATCCAGCTTTACACGTCTTTTTCTTTGATGCTTTAGAAAAGCAAGTTGAGACAGCTACAGTGTTTTTCAGCATTGATGGGGCATAGCAAGACCTAGCAATTGACTGTTTTCTCGGTTAGGTATTTGTCCTAGAAAAGTGCCATACAATGTAATTTGGGGTTATGGGTCACATGTCTATCATTTAGGGTTATTGAGTACATACGTTTGTATAATAAACATCAGGGATATCAAATTTCCTACTTTAGTGTGATTTCCTACTTTTTGGCGGTCAGTAATTTTTCTGTTGGCCCCTAATCCAGTAGAATTTACCATTAACCTACTTCAGTTTTATGTGTTGCTAAAGAATATACCAGAATATACCTACTTTTTCATGTAGACGGATTGACATCCCTGACATATACATGCCTGATGTTGTGGTGTCAGAGAGGTTGAGCTTGTTAGTAGTAGTTGTTAGTGAGTGTAATCAAAACTGTGAGTGCTGATGAAGATGTGATTGCTTCACTGCAGGTTTTGAACATGAGCAGCAAAGTGGCTTGCTATTTTTGTAAATCTCTATGGAAATGGCAGAGTAGATCAAAACAAAATGTAAATCTTTATATATATACATGTATATGGAGGACTCAGCACAAAATGTACATCAATCACAATGTGACAGATTTTATTTAAGTTTTGCTTCTTCCTTTTAATGACGGATGTAGATATGATCAACAGAGCATTCACAATTCACTTTGTAAATAAGGCTATGATTTCAAATCTACCCAACAACTGCTCATAACAATTTCCGAAAAATAAATGTAAATGACAGGGGCACCTTTGGCACTGATTCCTTCATTTATTGATAACATAAATATTTCATCATGATACATGTACTGTCTTAGTTATTCTCTGACTTGTGGTTCTCTGATTACTCATGGAAATTTGTAAAGACATGCTTCAAATGATAACACCTAACATTTTATGGCAGCATAAAATATGATGGCAGATCTACTTGGAGGCAATGCTCTGCCCCCGTATAAAAATATGTGTACATTGTATAATATGTGTAGTACTGTTGCATCTAGCCGGGCATTCTTGGGTAGACCATATTTAATGTCCAGAATCTGTCATTGTCTGCAAATGAATAACTGTATCTGAGAACTGCAATGCTTTGGTTATTGTTATGGTACTAAATTGATTTTTTTTATTTTTTTTTACAAAAAAAAAAAACAAAACATTTTTTAAAATTTATAATCTGCATTTTGCTGAAATAGGGCCAACCCTGTGCTGACTACTGCAGCTCCTTTATTGTCCTTTGAAAAAAATATAAATAAATAAAATTAAAAAAATACATGTAGGGACCTATATATTATCTAAAGTCTGATTTATCTAAGGCCAAAGTATTGGATGTAATCAAAAAACTTGTTCTCTGAAAAACTTAAATTTTACCCAGTCTTGTACAATTTCATTTCCTGCTCTCAATGTGCTAGCAAAATGTTATGTCGGTGGTGCTTAAGGTAAATTATATGTATGTGACAACAGATAAAATCTGTCTCAACTTAGAAATGGAAAATTGAAGATGACATTCAGGGTCTGTGCAGTTTCAGGTCATCTTAACATTTGTCATGCAATGAGTTGTGGGGGGACTTGATTGACATGAAGACTGCATTGTACTGACCCATAGTGGTTCATAGAATAAGAATTAATTAATTAAGTTTGGCAGAGAAAAGTTGCAGTCAGCTACATGTAATTTTCTCACAAAAGTCTAAAAGGCTTACACTCATTACTGTCTCTGATGGCACTAATAAACCGTAAGCAAGAAAAACTTGGTTGACTCCTTTCTCTTGGTTGTACATGTACTACATTGGTATGTTGAGTGAGAGCACAACATTATTTGTTGTTTTATATGTACCTTATGCTCTACAGCTTTAAGATATTTAGAACAGGATTTGTGTCACAAATAATCTATGTACATACATATTTTCTGTTATGGTCATGTGTTTTATAATATAAATTACATGTTGCTAAATGTGTGTGTTCAGATTTCACTTTCCATAATAAAGGGTTTTATATTTTCTAAACCTTACTTACTTGTAGTTACTTCTGTTTCATCTGTGTGCAATTAACATTTTCTTAACTTTATTTACTTCAATTTCATCAATGGATGGCAGACATTTAAGGTAAACTCAGTTGTTCCTGTACAGCAAAAATTCAGAGTTAGGCCTACTGACAAAAGTGACAAACAGGATACTGGGCCACCTTTAACTTACGTTAAGATAACACTGAATTTAAGCAAGATCTGAATTCTAACCTATGTTGCAAAAGTTCTCAAGATTTATTTCTCTGAGATAAATATACAGATCAGTTTAACCCTAAGAGCTACAAGTGATCAAAAAGGTCATAAATTTTAGTAACTTGTTATCTGTCAGCAAATGGTACGTTTCTAAAGTAGGAAAACTTCATGAGGGATTTCTTAATCTTGAAGATGCCGTTGATCCTCATGGGGTAAAGAAAAGAGATTGGTGCTCTTTCTGAGAGGTGGGAATTTCTTTTCATACTAAATACTGACAGCAACACATGGGAGCTTACAGTAACTTCACAGGGTAGCTGACCGATGAGTTTTTGTTCTTGCCTTATGTGAAATTGCTTGGTATTTCAAAAGGTTAATGACAATACCATCCATAAACTGAACATTTTGTTTTACTACTTCCTTTTCATGAGGCAATGTGAGATGCAATGCCAAAATCGACAAATTACAAATGTATCTCCTACATATTATACTGTTCTTAACTAATTGTATTTTCTTCAGTAATTTCACATTTTCACCCCACAGATCTCAGCTCTGTAAACATATCCAAGTACATGTACATGTATAAACGTTTCTTCAACTTTTTGTGATATGAGTCTTTTCCTGCTGTTTGACAAGCTACATTAGGGTCCAAGGTGTCAAAAATGGGCCATGAGCAATGAAGTGATATACATGTACATGTGATATAAAACTATGGGAAGATCATAAAATTTTCTCTCTAATTTCTTCTTACAGTTACAGTACACACTATCTTCACTTGCCACAATTGTTATAAACTTAACTGCCAGAACTTAGTTTTAAGTAAAAAATATTGGCGAAAAAAAGCTTAAAACAATACAAAGATGTGATAGAAATGTGCTAACATATCGGAATGTGCATTCAAAATCAATTATCTCTTTAACAAAATATTTTTTCAAAAATGTTGAATCCACACATTACACAGTATTATTATGATGTTTATTTAAAATTTCTTCAGATTTTTCAGCAAACAATTTGTCATGGAAAGATCACATCATATGATTATACCACAACAGTATAAATGTATTATAACATACAAAATGTATTCATAATTGCTAAATTATTCAACAACAGAAAATTTGTTGCGTTGAATGTAGCATATTATCATTGCTACTTTGTTATCAAAATCTTTTCATTCATATACAGTATTAAAATTGCTGCCATTCATTGTATGTACATTAAGAAACTACAGAAAATCAACGTTCGTGTCTACTTCTCCCGTGAGCCTTTTATTTCCCTTCACAGGAGGTAATAGCAGTAAAAAAAAAAAAAAAAAAAGCAAAAGTAAGGAAAAATCACTTTACATCCATGTCTACTAAATTACTATTATAAACATGGGCATCAGAAAACTGCTGATAAATGATCATGATAAGAGGAAAGCACTTTCATCAAATCATGAATTATTCGTCGAGTCACAATGACAGACCAAATTTTGTTTACAGTAACACTTCTCCCTCAACTTCTGCATAAAATAACTTTACAAAAAGATATGGCCAACACTTGACTACTAAGTCTACATGGGGAGGAGGGGAGACTCTATATGCAACTGAGCTTTTGGTTTGACTCCATACCAGCTACTTGGCCAGTATCAGGACATTAGGTCATGGTTCACAGATGGCCCACTGGCAACGTATGCCAATGACTGTGGCCAACCACAAGTTTCTTGCATTTAAACAGCAACAGAAGTAGAGACACGGGGACCTGGGCAGATACACTATGGAATGACAAGAGCATGGAGGCAAACGTGATATTTTCTGTAACGTAACTTTGAATGAAACATGTAAATCACGGATGTGGGGGATGATGATGCAAGAAACAAATTTGACAAAATATGTCAGTTTTTATCACATAAGTCATTTTTCATCTGTAAGTACATGTAATTATTTTAATGCAAACAAGATTTCTCAGTTTCAAAGCACATGCATAGAAAGAACAAAAATGCACCTTTCAAACTGTGGCAAACAAAATCCTGCCCCAAATCTCATTTAATTCCAATTGCCTGTGAAGTACTGCCACCTTGAAAATGGTGAACAAACCAGGCTGATCTCTCAGATTGTCTGAGCCAATATTGTCCTTGCAACATAGCATGGTTAAATTCCTGTCATTAAATAATACAGCTGTGTGTACACTGAAATAGAATATTAAAATTGTTTATGTATCCATCAGCACAAGACAATACACAATCATAGTATTACTACTACACCATGTATATCAGTCTGGATCATATATTGCCCACTGTCAATTTGAGATTTCTGTCACATCCCTCATTGCTTGGACTGAAGCAAAAATTGCTATTTAGACTTTTCTTCAGAGTGACAGTTTTCATGATGCATTTAATGCATAGAAAACAGAGATAGCATCATTCAATGTCTCCTTTGATGTTAATAATCAAATGCAGCTAAAGCAAGTATACATTTGTCACAAATCTATTTCAGTCAGTTTTCTCCAATCAGTTTTCTACTGACTGCATGTCTTTCAAACATTCCAAACATTTCACTTACATAATAATCATTATGCTTTTGAAGTGAACATGCCACGATGAATAAAATCTGCAGTGAGAGAGAGTAAATAATCAGAACTCACATTTTAAATTTGGCCTGGATATTTCATACAGTTCAAACATGCTGATTCACACATGCAGGACTGACCATGGACATTTCAGCAGAAAAAAAAATAGTTCTGGAGAGCATGATGTAAGTTTCAGAAAGAAGTAAAACATAAACCTGCAATATATTTATATTACAAGAAATGGTCCAAACTAGAAAAATGGGTTACAAAAGTAGAACTTTCACATACACAGACGTTCTTTGAAAATCTCCAAACAGGAAGTTCAGATGGAAATAGTGGTGCAACCTTTCTAATTATGGGTTAAAAGTATCAAACTCATACTTATGGGCAATAATATTCTTGAAATCTTTTTTTTCTTGAACTGGGTGAAATACAACTGATGTCAAACATTTCATGTACAAACCTAATGGAGTCAATGAAAAGAAATGAATTTTACTCTGAGGATAACATTATTGACTAATCTAGCTTGGGCTCGCCTGTGACCAATGCTCAGATATTCTGGGCAAATTTAATCCACATGACCTCATGGCTAGCTAAACCCAATTTTCCTACATATCTCACTCATTTAAGGGGGGGGGGGGTGTTCCTGGAAGTCATTTTGGAAACCGCTGGGAGGAGATGATTTTAA
>JBCAUA010000696.1:0-13626 GCA_038406235.1 Peronia verruculata | reverse complement strand
ATCACATGATACCAAAAACTCCATATGGTGAAAAATCGACATACGTCTCATTTTGACTGGTTGCGAGACATATGCTAGTGAATGCTCACTGATATTTAATTTACCCTTGGCTTTGTGAGGGTTAAAGAAGTATCTTATGAAAGCTCTTGTTTTTACAATGGCTTGAATATGCCTGCAAGCCATCAGTGATTTGGGTGCATCGCTAGGATCTTCCTCACCTCTACCTTGGTGCAAGTTAATGGAATTCATGATCAGATTCATTTTGTCTCCCAAATGCTGACAATAATAATTTTTTTTTTCACTTCATCCATCAAAGGAAAAACACAAGTGCAACTATTATTGAGCCATTCAGACTAAAAAATGATTTACCATCTGTGATAGACCTGTCAATCAACTGCTCTATTTTCTAAAGAGTAAATTAATACTTTTACTTCCATGTTTCCTTTCTCTCAACCCTTTTTTGTTCTGGCTGTGTATTGTGGTGTGTAAGGGAGAGAGAGTGAGCAATTATGTCTGTCTCCATCTGCTTATGAATTGTGTTGTTAGGCTTATCACTACTATCAGTTGTGTACAGAACTTGCAACCAATGCTACCTTTTATCCTCATTTCAGGATTTGGTCTATGCGGAGTTCCAGAGGCTCTGATCGATGGGCTTCTGGAAAAAGGATGTAAAGATCTGACTATTGTTAGTAACACAGCAGGAACAGCCGAATTTGGCATCGGTAAATTACTTAAAGCACATCAGGTCAGTCAAAGGTAGATGCTGATTAGTTAAATACTGACTCTAGTCATTTGGCAAAGTAGAAAAGATAATGAACCATTTCACTCTCATGGGCGGAAAATTGTAGATAGTATGTCCATGGCCATACGAACCATCTATGTTGGATCCAAGCTCTAGTCACATATCAGATGTTTGCACCAATACCCAGAATCTTTTGACAGATGCTACTTGCAGATAGTTGGCAAATAAAGTGATTATAGGAGCCCAAATCAGGCATTTAAATCTGTTTCTTTATGGTATGTTGCATAACAGTCAATGCTTTGATTGCTTGTGGGAAAGAAGAGGGGGGGTATTGTTGGCTCAAGCACAGTAGGTAAGACCTATTATTTGTTACCGTCAGTTTAGGAAAGATTACAAAGATAAACTTAGATATTTATATAGTTGTGTGTCTGCCAATATTTAACCATACAACAGAGGTGAAGAGGAGTGAAATCTAAAAGTGTGAAAAAGATTTTCAGAAAGACATCCTCATCTTCCATGTAACTAGTGAGAAAGCAAGACATTGCCCAGATGCACACTTACCATCAGTTTGCAAAAGATATGTATGTCTACAAATGAAGGAATAAAATATGTTAACAGTGCTAGTAAAGAGACAGATTCTAGAGCTGTCTCAAATAAAGAAAGAAACACCCAAGATATGGACACAGTGCAGGGCTCATGTACAATGTCCCATTCCTGGATATCAGATTATTGGATAAATCTATGCTGTCCAAGACAGAATGCACAGTCCAAAGACATTTTTGCTCAATCCGTTTCGATGTCTTTCCTATCTACTTAATGTACTAAAACAAAGTGTTCCTTTTCATGGTGATGAAAGTACAGTTAATTAGAAAAAGCGTGTTAAATTCAAGTAATACAATACTAAAATATTTCTTGAATTATGTAACAATTATATCAATAGAAAATTCAAATTTCAAGAATCCCAGTGTAATAGAGTGAAATATAGATTATTCTCTAATGCCTTTTGAAACACAAATAATCTAGAAAAAATTAACTTCAAACCAGGTCCCCAGCACTTGTAAAGTTGGGTCCATCAGAGCCATAGTAAGACCCAGCCATCTTGTCATTTTATGGAATTCATACCCAACTGAGTTCTGAATTATTAATTCACATCTTATTGCGGTAAGGTTAACTAGTTTTCTTTTTTTTTTTTTTTTTGAGATGAGAATCATTAATAAAAGCCATGTTGTTTTTTCAACAGGTGAAACGTATGGTAGCATCTTATGTAGGAGAAAATAAAGAGTTTGAACATCAGTATTTGTGTGGAGATTTGGAAGTAGATCTTGTGCCACAGGTAAAACTTTCATCTTTCAGTTATGGAAATAATTCAGCAAAGTGGTTGTCATCAGATACATTGCATTCTCTTGTGTGATGACAGCAAACATAACTAGGATCTAATTAGTAAGCAATTTTTACAACTTGCTATATTTTGGATGCTGAACGTATTACTTTGTCTGTATGCTATTCTTATGAAAATAATTTGCCAAATGACATTGCTTTTTTTTTAATGGCATTAATTTTTATCCCTTTAATTCACCTTTTTTTTTTTTTTTTACATGTTGAAAGGAATATTTTTGTTGGCTTTATAGTTATATGACTTGGATAGACAAAAAAAAAAAAAAATGTGTGCACTGCCAACTCAAAGATAATATATGAAGATTCCAGTGGAAAAATCAGATGTCACATTTTCTGTAAAGGGAAAAAAACAGTTCAAAATTAGTTTAGAAGTCTACTGGTTTTCACTGTATACCCTTTTAAAAAATCTTTTTAGCAGAATTTACCTGGTTTTTTTTAAAATTATCGTTCTGGTTGGCAAATCTTAATTGTGTGCTTTATAATGTGGAGGCAGTAACTAATTTTTCACAAAAATGTAATTTATCTGGTTTTTCCACTGGGGTCTTCATATGTATGACCTGGGAGATTGTTTCCATGTTATGTCTTTGCCTAGTAATTAATGCTGGGAAGAAGAATCACTGTATAAGAGTTACCAATTTTTATTAAGAATAAAGCCATTCAACTCTTGAGTGTGTAATTAAGGTGCCAGGTGTATAATTCTTTGTTATCTTTGAATTTTTTACTGATTTTATTACTTTGCAATCAATGCTGGCTTTTCATGACACATGCATGACTGTTGGAATGTTACTGAATTGTTTATAAATTGACTACTCCAGGGCACCCTTGCTGAACGAATCCGAGCAGGAGGAGCAGGAATCACAGCCTTCTTCACACCTGTGGGTTATGGGTCTTTGGTCCACCTGGGCGGCGAACCAATCAAATTCTCCCCTGAAGGTGAAGTCCTGATTGGCAGTAAGCCAAAAGAGGTGCGTGTCTTATTTTGTTTTCAAGAAAAATCTTACAAATGAATGGCAAATTGGTTAGAAGAAAGCTATGTGTAAATAAACTGAACCTGTGATTCAACTAACTCTGGGAAATTAATCGCTCTACTACTACACAAATCTTGCAGTCCTGTTCTAAACATCAGCAACACAGTCAGTCTCAACCACTGCTATCCCTAACCTACAGTCAATCTTGCCCACTGTGAGTAAGCCCCTGACACCCATCCTGCACTTTCCCACAGGGAATTTGAAGTGTCATCTGTTTTTCAAGGTCATTATTTGTTGCATGAACAATGAGATTGTTGCACCTGATTTTGGGCTCTCAGCACTAGGTCATCTGCCAGTCATCAACTTGTGGCATCTATCAAATGATTCTGCATATAGAGGTGAAACAAATGTCAGTGGTGAGATTATCAGATCAAAGAGGGAAAAAGGGTGGCTGGTATGGAGCTGATCAAGACAGGTGGCTGGTATGGAGTTGATCAAGACCATGTACCATGTACATCCACCTGCACATGAGAGACCACTTCTAGGATGTACCTCATGCTGTTGTTGTTAGCACTGACGTTGTTAATGGTCCAGACCTGGTTTTCATGTTAAATTTTTTTATCTCAGAGGACCAGCTAAGATATCCACAGGTTGTAATATCTTGAGCAGTGATAGGCTGAAAGAAGTATTGCATTTTTAGGTAGGTCATGGAGATGAGATATGTAAGTAAGAACAAGAAATGATCCTCATAATGGCATGGCCTGGAGAAAACCAACACTTCAAAAAGTAAGGTTTTTTTATATCAAAATTTTGTTCTACAGCTTCCATCAAATTTTTCACTGCTAGTGACACTCTGATTTAGCAGTAAGTCAAAAGAGATGTTGCATTGCTAAAAGATTGATGTGAAGGAGCAGGGGATTGAAGATGGTTTGAAAATTATGTTAAATGATAGACAAGTGGAAATAGTACCATTTCTTTTTTTTCATCACTTTGAAGATGTTCTCCAACATCTTTGTTTCACACAGTTATATTAACATTACCAATGTCTTAGTGGTGACATTGTGGAAACTGAAGATGTGATACAGTCATATTACAAGATTGATATGCCTTGCAAAGTGAATGATGGTAAGGCACCACACTGGGAAGAATTTAATGAGGAGGGCAAATAATGATAGCAAGAACAGATTGGTCTTTTCAGTACGCTGAGATTCCCTGAAGGCTACCCCATATATGGAGGAAAGTTGTGAGGATATCATCGCTGGTGCTCCAAGAGCCCCCCCCCCCTCCCCAGCTGTGGGGTTAACCTAATCTCTCTCATATCTTAACATCCAGTAGAGCATCCTAATTTTCCATTGTAATTTAACTTTTTGACTGGTTCTTCTCCACAGGGGCGTGTCATCAATGGTACAGAATGTATCCTTGAAGAAGCCATCACGGGAAACTTTGCATTGGTCAAAGCATGGAAAGCAGACAAGGCAGGAAATCTGGTATTCAGGTGAGCCTTCTGTGCTCTGTGGCATGACCTAACTATCTTACATCAGGAGAATTTACTGTGCTGATATGTACAATGTTGATGAGTTTTTGGAATAGGTGTGGTCAAATTTTGAGAAAACTGGAATCTTTTTTTTTTTTTTTGACGTCCCCTATATTATGCTGGGGATCAGACTAAACATATTCGTATTTTAGTTTTTTCTAGAACAGCGAAAACTATGGAGCGCAAGGCTGGCCTTTTAAATATGGCTGGATGCATAACATAGGAAAAGAAATAATCAACTCAGCAGCATATGCATTTCCAGTATGCAGATGTGAACAGCAAAACATTTCAATCACTCTCTTTTTCTTTTTTCTTGATGTGATATATAGCACTTTCTGTCTTGTCTTTACAGGAGAACTGCCAGCAACTTCAATCCTCCTATGTGCAAAGCTGCACCCATTACCATCGTAGAGGTGGAGGAGATTGTGGAGATTGGTGAGATAGAGCCAGAACATGTCCACATTCCACATATATATGTCCAGCGGATCTTCAAACCTCCAGAGACGCACAAGAGAATTGAGGTAAGCTGGAATGAAGAAAGTGACATTTTGTCTCCTTACAGCCACAAGAATTGGTTTACCTTTTTTTTTTTCCCAATCAAACGCAAAAGCGGGAGAGTTTTGTAGTAAATATCAGTTAGAAACATTTATCATCAATGTCTTTCCCGGGTGGTTCAAGTCAGTGCTAACTGTTGTAAGTTAATGAAGAAAAGCTGTTTTGCGCTAAGGAGGCTTGCAGTGAATGAAGTGTTTATGTGACAGACAACATTGAAACATTAAATTAACAGAAGTAAGTAATGACTGATAAAATTAGGTTACTTATCTGGTGGAGATTATGGCTGGGATCATAACTCAGCACTGGATAAAAGAAATAATAAAATACAAATTGTTCAACCAGAAAAATGAAGAATGATCATGATCATTTTTTTTTTTGAAGAATAGAAAATATGATGGAGTTTTGGTCCTGGCATGGTTCCCAGATACTGATAATAGATGTGGCATCTCCAGTGAAAAAGAATGTGCTGTTTCTGAAAAGACATTAATCAAAGCAACCATCAGAAGACTTTAGCTCTTGTAGATTATCTCAGACAAGGATTCTAAATATTTCTTCGAGATAGCTGGGGGAAAACGCTTCACAGAAAAGTTTGATTTCTGCTTGGAATTTTAGATTTGTGGTCATCTGTATATTCTTGTTTTGGTAATTTGTGATACTTGTGTTTGCTGCAGTTCTTTGGAACTCCAGGACGCTGATCACAAATGTGAGTGAAGGATTTTCTGTTACTCATCAGGCATTGTGGAAAATTTATCAAAGGAATGTTATAGCAGATACAAATGTGTTTACAATTACTTTTACTTGTGCTTTAGAAATTGCGCTATGCTGAGCAAAGAGAAGAAGGGGGACTCGACAATCCAGCCTTCAAAGTGCGTGAGAAAATCATCAAAAGAGCTGCTTGTGAATTTGAGGATGGAATGTATGGTATCCTTTTGCTTCAGTTGACATCGGTGGCCTAGTGGTTGGGGTGTCAGACTTTGGATCCAAAGTTCATGGGTTCAGCCCCTAACATAGTCCAGCATTTTTTACTTTGGAAACGTCTTAACATAATCGAGCATTTTTTGCTTTGGAAAGACCATTAACACATATTTTTTGGCTTTTCCCATGTTGGAATGGACAGAAAATGTTAGTCTTAGACTGATGGGGTTTCATATGAGACTGATGGGGTTTCATATGCCTAACAGGCAGCTGCCTTTATGCTTCCCAGGAAGCTATTATTGATAAATCACCATTGTTCAGATGAGAGAGAAAAGCAAATGCAAATTGTCTTTATTCCACTCCTTAACCTGTTGCTTAGTAAATCTGGGTATCGGAATGCCTGTACTAGCAAGTAACTATATCAAGCCAGGCATGAGAGTACATTTACAAAGTGAAAACGGCATGCTGGGATTGGTGAGTACATATCGCTGTCATGTCTTGTAATTGGTTGAAATTGTGAAGATGTCTGTGTTTTATGCATTCTTTTTGAAGACGAAATATGCATATATTCAATCTTTTTTTTTTTTTCTGTTTTATTGTTATGATATAATCCTGACATAATCGTGTACAAACTGGCTTCTTACTGTCTTTTCTTTCTATTGTACTACAGCTCTTCAAATCAGGTGTCCTGAATGGAAATCCTGACTGTAGAAGGCCATCGTACTAGGTTCAGTGAGATGTTACATAATTATTTTGAAAGAAGTATAATTGGGGTAAAGAGTGAACAATTTGTACTCACAAATGATGTTTCTTTGGTAGGGTCCCTTCCCGCATAAAGGAAAAGAAGATCCTGATCTTATCAACGCTGGAAAAGAGACTGTCACATATATCCCCGGAGGGTCTTTCTTTAGCTCAGATGAATCTTTTGCCATGATTCGTGGGTAAGTAATGTCCCAATCTTACTGAGTCTTTGTGTTATCCCCCCCCCCCCCCCCCCCCATTTCAAGCCAGCTTAAAGCACCAACAGCTAAATGGACAACTCATGGACCATGAAATGGACATATCAGTGGTCAACTCACTTTATAGCTTAATGGACAGTTTGAGTGACAACTCAATTTATACATCATTGGACAACTCAATGGATAGCTCAATGGACAACTCAGTTTTTTGCTCAGTGGATATCTCGAAAGAAAACTCAGTGGACAACTCAATGGAGAGCTCAATGGGACAACTCAATTTATAGCTCAATGGATATATCAAAGAACCTGCCCATTCTGTTTTTAGTTAGGGAGAAAAATAGATTTTTGTTGTGAAAAAAGATGAAATGTGAAATTTCACCACAAGACGTTTTCAAAACTTTCTACAAAATCTTCTTTCGCACATGAAGATCTGAATATACAAAACATTTTAGGTAATATATTAAACAATAAGTTGACTAAGTGTCATTACTATTTTTATTTGGCTGAGGAGATAGATTCCAAAGATATAGCCATTTGAGAGAAGCCTAAGTGCATGAAGGTGGCATTGCCATGGCAGCTGTATGAGAATGTCTTTCTCCTCCAGTTTTCCTCTAATTTGAACCTGCCAAATTCAGTGGAAAGGGTTAGAATTGTCTGTAATAATACAAAAAAAAAGTTTACTTTACTTCTGGTTTCTCAAAATGGCTCAGTATATCTTGAAATCTGGTCTCTGATCATGCCTGATCTTTACCAGCCAGTTGTTTTTTCCTATTTTTACGCATGGGATTGAATTCTAGAACAGACCTGGATATTCCCATGTTAGTTGGGCATTGTACAACACAGCATTTCAGAATGTCTCTCTGAAAGCAGGAGTGTGTCACATAAAAGTATAGTCCCCAACCTGGGGAGATGCATCAGATGCATGCATAATATCTGAGCATGATGGATTGTGGATAAGGCTGAATGCTAACTGAATTTTTGGATCATTTATGCAGAGAGACGACCTCAAAATGCTAACTGTAACTGATGGCTGATTTATTCTTGTGGATATAGCAGTCTTTTCTTGGGATACTGATCCTCACCATTTTTTAATTATTCTGTCAATAGGATTTTAGAAATCGCTTCTGGTCTTGAACTGGTAAGTTTGAAAAGCTGAGCCACTGTTATGATGAAATGGCCATAATGGACCAAAATTTTGTATGGGGTATGCACACATTTTTACTCACAAAAACTATTTCTAAGGTTTGTTGGTGAATTTAGGTATTGTGGCCCTCTCATGCACAATGTTGAGAGCAGCTGTGGAAGCCCTCAGGCATGATATCACAGCCATGAATTATTCAGGGTTAGGATCAGAAGCCACATGGTCCCAGTAGTCCCTATCAAAATGATAAAAAAAAAAGAAGGAGAGGGAAGGTTGTGACAAACGAAAGAAAGTCTGTGACACTGATTTTGTCAATGTTTTTTTCTCTCTCTGTCAGTGGTCATTTGTGGATGACAATGCTGGGCGCTATGCAAGTGTCTCAATATGGTGATTTAGCCAACTGGATGATACCTGTAAGTTAAACAAGTTTTACTCATCAACAGAGCAGTTTTACAATAGTAATAAATATTGCACTGAACAACCAGTGCATACTCTCTTAGCTTTTTAAGAAGCATACAAGGGAGCTGCCTGTTAGGCCTTCAAATCCTCATTAGTCTAACAACAGCATTCACTGTCTATAGCTGAATGCCTATTTTAACCTGGTGCGAGTCAGGAATTGTCTGAAGATGCTTTTCCCCAAGATAGATTGTCATACAAGGATTCAAAGAAACAGGCTAGGGATTAGCAGGCCAGTTTTTTTTTTTTCAGCAGCCACATTATTTCTCATCACCAGACTTATGACTTATTAAACAGGCATAGAAAAAAAAAAGGGAGTGGGGGATCACTTTCACTTCTTTTGTTTAAAACATGACAAAGGGAAAATTTAGTAAAATGTGTGATATAATGACTTATGTGTGCCTACTGTGTTTAACTTATCTGATATACAGACAAAAATGTAGAATTGAGATGGTTGTTTTCTCAGTCTTTTGCAGCTACTGTACATGATGACAGATAGTTTGTTTTAGATTTGGCTATGAACATTACATTTCAATGCTCTGTATGATATTCACCTACTTGTTTGCTCCCTTGTTATGTGCAGGGCAAAAAAGTGAAAGGAATGGGTGGTGCCATGGATCTGGTCTCCAATCCCAGAACTAAAGTAGTAGTCACAATGGAACATACATCCAAGGTGAGGCCTCTGATCTCCGGTATTAAGTATAAGGGTATGAGTGAATCAGAAAGAGGACATGTTGGTAAAATCTGTCACTGCAGACTTATAAAACACTGTGATAGATCAGGTGTAGCAACGAGCATTGCTGATCTTACTTTAGAAGAAGTGAACTGAAAAGCGGAAAAAAAACACACAAAAAAAAAACCCAATAAAAAAGACTCAGAAGGCATGGTGAGAGGGCTTATATCTGAAAAAAAAAAAAAACTGTTTTGAGGCTCTTGAAGGTAAAGTAATAATATGCTGCCTGTTGAAATGTACGGTATAGTTGGTGGTAACCGGTATAACAGAAGGAATTTGCCTCTAGCTTTTAATATGTTTGTTGAATTTCTTATGAGATATTTGGAGGTAGAAATTTGTTCTGTCTGTTTTTTTATTTTTTTTATCTCTTTATTTGTTTGGTTATTGTTTTTTGTACATTTTAACATTGCTGTCCAATGCATAGCATTGTTTTTCACCATTCACAGAGAGGGGAGCCCAAAATTCTCAAGGAATGCACATTCCCCCTGACAGGGGCCAGATGTGTGGATTTGATCATCACCAACATGGTAGGCAACATTTCTCCAGTCTTTACCTGTCTAGAAGCCCACATTTAGAAATATAAAATATACGTGCATCCCTCAGAAATCCTGTCTGACTTCATGAGGACTTCATAACAATATTTACTTTTTTGACTTAGAAAATTGTAAACATGCCAAGCCATACAGTCCACTGCATATTTACTTGTGCATATGTTTGATAGCTATTGATTGCCATTTACATCCTGCAACATACATTATGGATATATATAATAATCCTTTTCAACTCTTAATTTATACCATGTTTGGTATAATCTATTCATAATTGTGCTGAAGTGTCATTTAAAAAAAAAAAAGTACCAGTGCCAATTTGTGACTGAATTGAAGTATTTTTTTTTTTTTTTAAGATTCAGAACTACTTATAACACTTTATCCCAGTGGCATGGATAGACACAACAACCACAACCATGCACTCAATGTAGAAATTTTAGTCTCCTCCATACATAAAAGGATAAAGACATTTTTATATTTCTTAATCTTTCTTTAACTTTCATTGAAAAAGAGGTGAGATAACCATCTTGAATTTTTCCCATGATTCAGATTTTTATGATGATTATTTGTTTGTATTAAGACTTTCCATGTAAAAGTAGAACTTGAATTTTTCCCTGAAAATCATCATCTTCCATTGATTCAAACAATTCTTTACCATGATAATATTACAGCTGTATGATTTTCAGAGCAGTATATAAATTAAATAGTCAGAACTATGGTCCCCTTGAATGAAATTTGTTTTTTCTTTGCCATCGCTTTAGCAAGGAGAACAGGTTTTATTTCCAAAGAAATAATCTGGAACATATGGAAAGAAAAATTAAGTGAGAAATTTTGTGTTGATAATATTTTTTTCTAGGAACATTTTTTTTTTTTTTTTTACTTTTTTTGTACAGGGTGTCTTTGATGTGAATCCCAAGAGAGGACTAACATTAACGGAAATAGCAGAAGATGTGACAATGGATGAGCTTAAAGCTTCCACAGGATGTTCCTTTAGGGTAGGCAGTGATTTCTCCTCTGTACTTTCTCTAGTCCCTGTATGGTTTGGGCATTTTGAATAGTGGATCATGAACTATTTTGTCCCCTTAGTCTTTTGTAACATAGATCATGAAAGATTTTGTGCCATGGCCAATTGTAGCAGAAAGAAAAAAAACATTGTACCAATCTGTTTGCCAGAGACAGTTCTGATTATAGAAAAACAGCTAAGCTGCATGATTCTACTTTGATTATTTAACACTAACAGTGTCAGCAGAGACTGCAGTAATGCCAGTGTTTCTATACCGACAGTTGTTCATGTTCAGAAATGAAAGGTTCATGCCTTGAATGACTGTTCAAGACTATTATAGTCTTACTATGTTGTATGTTTTTTTAAAAATCTAATTCCAGTGTGGATAACAGTGCTTGAGTCTTTGAATAAATTGGCCTCTTGACAGTTCTAGGGTTAATATTATCAATGGTAGGTTGTCAAAAACTCACCGAACATACTTTGAAATGGAGTTTCGATTCAAACTGCACAGAACATGGTAGCATAGTGCTTATGATATATCATTTTACAGCATAAATTGTCATCTCAAAATTGAATATTAATGTCTTTGTGGAAATTCTTTACTTCTGCAGTTTCATTTCATAGTCAATGCTTAGCAGAGAGTTGTACGATACAGAGTAAAACATATGCCTTGATAATCAGATCCCAAAAAGAATAATTTGCTTATTTTACTTTACTTCTACAATTTCTTTCGATATTTTAGGTTTTACAGAGCACTATAAAATCCAGAGTAGAACTTGTACCGTGATAATCTGATCCTAGAAAGAGTTATCACGAATTTGACTTGTCAGTCTTTTTATTATGACCATACAGCATTACAGTCCTGTGAAATTTCTAGGATAGTCCATTTTCAGTCAAAGGATTTGACTCTAGAAAAGAACCTCTATTAATAGAAATAGAAAGTTCAAGGTTCTTTCTTCAATGCTGAAGATAAGTATTGTGTGACTCAGGAATTTGCTTGTCTGCTTGTTGTGTCTCTGTTTTTTGCCCATTTGAGGAATTTGAGATATGAGATGAGAGACAGTGAAATCAGGCAGTTGTTGGTATCACCCTAATACTTTTTCATTTCCTTTTGGTGAAAAAAAAAAATTGTTCCACCCCTCGAGTAGTAGTTGGAGATATTGACAAAATTAAATCCAATTTGGAAATTGTCGTGAAAAATGGCCAATCAGTTTTGTTAATCCTTATTAATCCTCATTTAGGTTGTGTCATAAGATTACAATGTTTGGACTTTTACTCAAGATATTTTAGGAAATTTGACTTGGAATACATTTTTGAATGGTTTATGGATGGCTTATTCGAAAGAAAATGTGCTAAAAATTCACTAGTTAAAAAAAAAATATATTGTTTCTCTGATCACTTCAGTTTGACAAGTGCCTTATTCATCTTGTCACATTTCATGTTATTGTCTTTCTTAATTAGTGCTCTAAATGAACATAGGAATTTCTAATGGATTTTGATCTTTGTGTTTGCATTACAGGTTGCAAAGGATCTCAAGCCGATGCAGAGTGTGTAAAGACAGATCGTCTTAATCAAGTTAATGTGTGGTAACATCGTGAATAGTATGAGTGTATTTATTACTGCTTGTTTTTTTTTCAACATCATGTCAAGCATTCTCCATCAATCTATATTTGCAACACAGTTAGAAGGAAAATCAAGGCATGTTGAATAGAACTTCCCATCAAAGGATTTACATAATAGTAATGATATATTGTTGGTATTTTTAGTGAAAATATCAGTTATTGTATAAGATGTGAATTTTGGCAGACTTCATCTTTCAAAAGACTGGTGATGTATATAGAAGAACACTGGATAAGAGTGTAGAGTATTAAGTCTTGAGTTACAATCAGTTGCCAGGCAGTCGTGCTATAAAGTCTCCTCAAAACCTTTGTCACTATTCAGAATGTACAGATAACATTTCATGTGTAATTGATGTACTGGATCAAGCAGTATGAGAGGGTAGAGAGATGGAAACAGAGTTTAGTTAACACCGTTTGCTCCATCATTTAGTTCATTCTTCATGCACAGTCTGTCACATAAGATAGTCAGTCCCAGTTTGCAGACATGATCCCCTCAGATTATACAGTGACTGTCCAGTTAAGCATTCATTTCAAAGAAACACAAAAAAAAAAAAAAAAATCAAAAATTCCTCTTCCTCCTGTCATCATCTGAAATGTTCTTCTCTGCTCAGAGTGTCAAAGCTCAAATGGCTTTCCAGCTATGCTCATAGTTCCCATTCCAGCAAATTGATGGCCCCTTTCAGAGTACTGTATTTTATTTATACTCATCTACTTATTTGTTTCTGTTGTGTTTGTCACAAGAAAAAAAGTGCTCATCCATTCTCAAAATGCCCCTATGATCAAGATTTTGTCTAAAGAATTGACATGGAGAAATGTTCTCCATACACATGCCCTTGTACTCACTCATCATTATTTAATTATCATTTATTTAAAGAATTGTGTGTAACTAACCCACTATGTGATGATACTTTGACATTTTATTACATCCATTCATTACAATACTGTTTTCACTTGCCATATTTATCAATTTGTCGGTTTTGGGGGGGGGGGGGGGGGGGGGGGGGGGGGGGGGAGAGGGGGGAGGGAGGGGGGAGGGGGGGGGGGGGGGGGGGGGGGGG
>JBCAUA010000685.1:0-13627 GCA_038406235.1 Peronia verruculata | reverse complement strand
CCCCCCCCCCCCCCCCCCCCCCCCCCCCCCCCCCCCCCCCCCCCCCCCCCCCCCCCCCCCCCCCCCCCCCCCCTAGCTTGCAAAAGCAAGAATTGAGTAAGTGACATCAGTGGTACGCTGGAGTTAGTAATAGTGTTAGGCCTGATCTTCCCCAATACATTTTGAAGATTAAAAATTGGGATAGAAAACAAACATAGCTCAATATAAACTTTGAAGACCACAGGCTAAAGCCACACGTATGACAGACTTCAAAAAAAGATTTGCCATAGAAGAGAGGTGGGGACTCGAATGTAACTATTAAAATATAAACTTTGAAAAGAAAGGGTAAACATCCTAGAAATATTGCTAGATCTGGAAAGACAACTTTGTGCAAAAATTTGGAAAGGACAGGGAATATGACTGTGGATCAATAAAATATTTATAATAAAGATTAAATAGCTTACCTGACAAGTATAATGAAAACTACAGACATTGTCCGAAAGCTAGAGGTTCAATATAGCAGGCTCCCAAACCGCCCAAGGACAGCTGTATCGAGTCTTACACCTTAATCACGCTCCTTCATAGAAGACAATGAGAGGTTAGCAAGTCAGTCTGTTGAGATGCAGACACTAATTGTATGTTTCAAGTTAATTAACAACAAGGTGGTCAAGTATTTCGATAGTCTGAACATAATTTCAAATTTGATTCTTGGAGCATTTATCATTCAGCAGTTTTTTGTTCCACTTTATTTAATCACAATTTAATAGAAAAAAATAAGACTGAAGGATGCTTCAAATATTTTGTAGCTTTCTTTCCTATGTGGTGGAAAACAGTCCAAGTCTAAAAACTTTTTTTCTGCATGACACATGCATATTGTAGGCCTATTGTCTACGTTTGGGCGTGTGTATTATTCCTTTGACTGTGAAAGTTGTTTCAAGTGTAAATATTTTATGCATGATTCAATAACCTCAAACGGCAAAACAAAAACACATGAAACATTTTTCCCCACAGGTACGATGCTCCTACAAATTTTAATGGAGGACAAAAATGCATGAAGTCTGCCGTCTATGGGAATTTTTTTTTTTTTTTTTAAATCTACAATTTAAGCTTTTAAAATAAATATTGAGAGCGATACTGGGTCAGGTTGAAAATTCATTAATTTAGGCCTTAAAAAAAAAAAAAAATCCTTGGGCACCTAAAGTTAATTATGTTGGTTTATCAGATTGCATGATCTGTGTGATTTCAGGCAGAATTTAGAAATTTGATGGACATTGTTTTGTCTCTGGATCTAATAGCAGGCATGTCAATCTTACCTCATCCAGAATGTGGGAAAATTCCTTCAGGCTGGTCATTTAGCTGCTGAAATGTTTCTTGATTTATGGGTGCTAGAATTGTGAACTTCTGCTGAATGGGGAATTTGAGAATGCTGTCATTCACCTGGAAATAGAATATTATTAACCCTTTTGTTTTTAAACATGAGATGCAACACCATGAAATCAGGCACTTGTCAAACTGAAGTGGCCAGAGAAATCATGTATTTCAATGAATGAATTTTTAAGGCAGTTTTTTTTTTTTTCTTCACAGACCCTTCTATGTCAATGTAAAAATGCATTTCAGAGTTAAATTTACTGAAATAGATTGAATAAAGCTCAATATTTATAATTTAGTGGCAAGGGCAAACAAAGATTAATAAGGATTTACAAAAATGATCTGCCACTTTCTGGCTAAATTGAGCTGCAGCAATAGGTCACCCCATTGTCTTTAACTTCCAATAACTCGACTTCTACTTAAGGTAGAACAATTTTTTTCTCACACACAGAAAGTGAAATAAATAGATCTAAGCTTAGCATCGGTACTAATAACTCAAAATGCTAAAAATTTGACGAGAGCCTGGTTTCATCACGTCGCATCTAGATCTAGTATGTCAATGGAGCGAAATAAAACTTGGCTGGATCACATCTAGATCTAAATCTACCACCTTCAGTAACACTTCATCTCAATCTGCTCTTGCTGGTATCGGCATCACAAAGACTAGATCTAGATCTAGATTTGGAATGTGAAAGAATTTATTTTGCATGAGCGTGTCGACCATCAAGTGAACAGCAGGTTGCAATGATTTCAGCCAAATTTGTGTTTTCTGGCTGCGACCTCCGTAGATATCTAGTAGCGAGAGGTCGGGACCACAAAAAGACGGTAATGCCTACATTAACTTTTTTTTTTTCGTTTTAATCACACAGGGCTAGATCTAGGTCTAGATCTAGATCTAAAAATCAGGCCTATTCCAGTTCTATCTCTAAATCTAGTGCCTGACACAGCTCGCCCTGAGCTTTGAATAGAGACGGGCTACAAACTTTGAACACTTCCGGCTTTGAGCCTATAGATCTAAAACAAAGTATTCGGCCCATGGGAAGCTGCTTCAAATGATTTAGAATATAAATCTTGTCATTTCCTAATCTTGGATGTAAGTAAGATGGGCATGGGGTGACAACACAGACGTCTAATTCTATCTCCGATCTCGATTCAACAATTCTTTTAAAAATCAAAATGCGGTCTAGATCAGGAATATATTTAAAAGATGGTGGTCTATATTATAATCTACCTCTAGATCTAGTACCCTGGGAATATTGGGAAATGAGGTTATCATTTTTTATTATTTGTTTTTTATATAGGCCTCTCTAGTCGGTCCTCAATATCATAATAAATTGGGACCATTCATAACAGTTGATAATGAAAGGTAGGCATAGAACTAGAACTGTCTCTGAGACGTGTTGCGGATATCATAGAAAAAATCATTGCCATTTGCATCCGATATTCTTTCAAACATAAGTACCATAAATCTGCAAAACTAGTCTCTAAAGAGATAGCCTATGTTATGATGATAGATCTAGATAAATTCAACTAGACTACCTGCTCACCTCCATGTGATGACTCTATCAAATAGCAAGTCGACATCCACTGCCCATGATCTCCAGCCAGACTGAAGTGAAAAGCGCTCAAGCCGTTCTTTAAACCTGCCCACATGTTCAACATGGCCGTCAAGAACAGAGATGCTCCTTGTGTTGTGGACAAGCCAATCTCGTTTTCCGGATGAGTATGTTGTGAGCGACATACGAGTTTCTCGTGATTCTGAATACAAGCGCATGTCAAAGTCGTCAATATTTATCCTTGAGTCACTAAATTTAATGTTACAATTCACTATTTCCTCTCGTCTTATCTAGATCTAGATCTAAGCTTAAGCCTATTTGTTTCAAATCATTGTAATTCTATTTTAACTCTTTGGGCGCAAGATATCCCAGAATGGGAGCGTATCTATGTTCCACCAGGTCTGTGTTCCTCCAGGAACAAATGACATTTCTGTCCTGGGGTTATGTCAGATGCCATGTCATTTATGACATGACATCTGGCATAACCCCAGTACAGAAATGCCATTTGCCATGTCATATGACATCTGGCATAACCCCAGGACTGAAATGTAATTTGCCATGTCATATATAACACCTGACATAACCGTAGGACAGAAATGTCATTTTTCATGTCATATATGACGTAATATCTGACACAACCCCAGAACAGAAATGCTATTTGCCATGTCATATATGACATGACATCTGACATAGTCCTAGGACATAAATGTTATTTACCATGTCATATATGACATGACATCTGATATAATCCCAGCATAGAAATATATGTTTCCAGATCAGGTTTAATGAGATAAAGTTTATAATAACTAACATATTTAAGATTAATGGGGAAGACAACACGAAAATGCCGACCGGCAACTTCACTTCTAAACAAAGACTCAGGAAGTTCTTGACAAACGTGGAGACCACTTCGATAGCCAGTGCTGTCATACCCGTAGGGATTAAAATTAATACTGCAAAATAGATCAAATGCAAACGATACTAGGAAATCGAAAGGCCTGTCAACGCGTGGAGCGGTGGTTGGGGGTTGGGGGGGGGGGGAAGAATGAGAGAAAACCCGCAGTAACTCAATGGTCCCCTGGCTTCCTAGGGGTAGGGAAGCCCGACGTCTAGCCTTCTCGTATATGGACAAATATATTTCGGAGGTCCCATGTGTACGTTACGCTCGTTAAAGAACCCTTGGCAGTTCAAAATCGGCGGAAGAGTAGGCTGAGTGCTACTGTCCGGGCAAAATTTCCAAATTCCAGATTTCTACCCACAAAATTTCTCAGCAAAAGTTGAGAACTTCTAAAAAGTCGAGATAATCCTTCCCTTCTTAGGACTGAAAGGCTTAAAAAAAAAAAAAAAAACAGAGCCGCAACCATGAGTCCTGAGAGAGGATGTAAGGGTCTGGGGGAGGAACCAGAGGGAAAGCCACGCATACCCCCCCCCCCCCCCTTACCAACTCGCCCGATCTATAAGGGGCGGTGCTATCCAACCCAAACATCATGTTGGTAACTTACGGCATGTCTAGGGTTTGAGTGACAGGACCCGACCAGAGCAGTAGAAGGCCGGACCAATTTTTGTTTATACTCCTTGCCGTGTGTTGTTCAGTCTAGGCCTGAGGGGGACATCAACTAAGCTGAGCCTTCTGTCTGTCAGTCTGTGTCTGTCAGACAGTCACTCTGTCTATCCGACCGTCCGTTGATGTGCTTATCTCTCGGCCTGTCTGTTTACCTGTTTACCTAATTGATTGTCTTCCTATCTAGATCTAGATCTGTATTCGCCCATTTGTCTGGGTGTATGTCCATGTGTGTCTATATTGTGATCGTGGAACCTACAGGAGAAGAACTGAACGCTTCGATCAATACATCTATACGATAATGTATGAGAATTTGACCGATAGGCCAACACCGATTCGGCTCAGTTTAGGCCTAGTTGATGTTTTCCTTACGTATTAGCCTTTCCTCTCACTCCAGTCGTCTCTCCATGACCTCTGCCTTGCCTGGCTTTCTACTCAAAACACTTTACCAAATTTTGCCCCCTCTCCCTATCATGATTATTTTATCTCGCATTGTGGATTCAATTCAATAATGAGGGAGAAGTACATTCAAAGGGAAACAATCCATGAAATGAATGTCGTTCAATACTTACTGCCCATAATGTCCATGTTGAGATTCCAGTTGCATGTCGTGTTTCGTGTTTCACAGTGGGAACATTAACAAGAAGGCGTCTTCACAAAGGGAATTACATTCTAATTTTTAACCCATGAAACACGTTTTCTCGTACTGCACTCACAACCAGAGCGCGGAAAGTCTGGAAATAAATTAAATTAAACTTAAAATAATACTCATCTCTTGTAGTTTCCACAAGGTACTAAATCTTCTATAGGTCTAGGTATTATGGCCGCACCATCCCATGCTTCTTTTCTGATCGGATTTTAGACAATATTTCAAATTTCTCCATTGAACTGAAAAAGTGTGAACACAACTTAAAACCAATCGGCTGAAATTATAGAATCCTGTTTATAGTAAAGCCACGCAAGTTTGGGCAGCAAATTTTCGATTGTTCTCCTCTAATTTGACAATGCCGAATTCATGGTACTGATTAAAATCATTTCCATCCATCGGTTTCTAAAATGACACCAAAGACCCATCCAGTATCCCCCCCCCCTTTTTTTTCAACCCCTTCCCTTTCTCCCAGTTCATCCATGTAAATAATCTTTAAGGCTGTCCTGACGATTGCATTGTATAAGATTTTTGTATGGACTGCCACTGGTTATTTGATCAGACTACGGCATGATTCCTTGACATATTACACAGTTAAGATTAGGGAAAACCATGCCTTGACTGTGGTTCTATACATGTATCCATAAAAGAAGAGCGATCACGGGGCGTGGCACTTATCTCATGGTCCAATAAATCGGAATTGGCAGGCATTTAAAATTCAAATAAAAATACAGGCGTGGGCAACTGATACCCAGCTGTGTTATAGGCTACTCTTTATTTTGATTGAATTTACAGAGTTGTTTTCATTTATTTATTTATTTATTTTTCAATGCCGAACTATCATTCATTTTGTCCGCCATCACTTCCCTGTGGGACATATGACGCGTTCAAAACACGTTTTCTTTGAGTAATATTCAGTTTAATGAACCATAATATCAGCATCGAGGTGCACATGCTGGCCAAAAAAATTAAGTTGCAGGACTATATATTTTAAAGAATCTCCCACGGAGGCCGCGGGGTGCCCAGCTAGTTTATAATAAGATCTCTTAAAATAATAATTCAAAGCTGATGATCTAAAATCTTGATGACATCTTGATCCAATAGTCTCTTTTATTTCTACCACAGAAAATAATCTATCAGACACTGTCCTTGTTGGACGTCGTTTTTTAATTGAAATGTTTTGTGTAACTTAAGTCATGTGACTATTTTGATTTGAGTCAGCAAACTCATACCGTATTTTATTCTTGTGCGTTTTTTTTTTTTTTTACCATTATTCCCTGTCCCTACTTCCGGGAAAATACCCCACTTTTAGGGATGATAGAGTAATTAATCTCCTGCAGCACCGTCAGGGTCTATTCAGCAGGGGGTGGCATGGATTCGCGTTCTGCTGGGTACCGAGTCACATGGGCATTGCAGAAATTGAGACAGCAGATTCTATGCCAAGGTTGTCCTGATTTTTAGATCCCTTGGATGAGGGAGTCTCTCATCTGGATCTTAGGCCGATCATCAAAAAGTACATCAAACTGCGATAGCTAGAGTGATGGAGTCAACAGATTGCAAATAAACTGATACATTTGATCAGTCAATATCGATGGCTAGTGGAACCAAAACTAATAACCCGAGTCTCCATACCAGAGGCCAGATAACAATGATGACGATAGTAAAAGATGGATGTTTATTCTCTCCATTTGCCATGAGTACATGCGATTAAGATGTACCGGTACGAGTTTGACCATTTACCTGTCTCCGTTTTAAGACTGTCTCCCTTTTCTTAGACTGATATATTTGATCAGTGAACAATGATGGCCATTAGCCATCTATGTAACTGATCATATGTATCAGTGTGAGAAAGAGGAGATAGTCTTAAAACGGACAGCGGTAATGATCAAATTCGGGTATCAGCGTGTGGATAAGTGGTATGACAAATGCAATGGACTTATGAATCTCCACACAACTGGACTGTTGAGCACGTGGAAACTGAAATTAGACTGTATGCTGTATAGAAAACTCCAAAATATCGGGCTCTTTCCTAATTAAAGTTTCTCCATCTTCTTTCTTGCCCTCTTGATTATTATTGTTTAAATAGTTTGGTGTAAATAAATAGAGTGTAATATAGTATAGTATAGTATAGTATAGTATAGTATAGTATAGTATAGTATAGTATAGTATAGTATAGTACAATATAATAATAATACTTGTATAATATAATATAATATAATATATAGATTATTTTTCACAGCGCAGTGTGTTCGTTTTCCAACAAAGAAGTCGAGTGCCTTTCGCTACATGGTAACTCACAATCGTGAACCAGTACATTCACATGCAAAACGTGAGCGCTGTGAATTCAGGGATGAGCTCCTTTGTCTTGATGACGCTGATACCATGATGTAGTTTTTCAAATGTAAAACTTCGGTTTTGTGACATAGGCTTTCACTGAGAGAGATCTGGAAAACCAGATACTGATTGAGACGGATATCTCGTCTATCTAATGAGGTCAGGTTAAGCTGTAATTTAGGTCACACGCAGAAGGAAATAATTTGATTGTGAGGACACACTCGTTTTCAATAACTTGTTCCTTTCTGAAACATTTGGTCAAATAAGATCAGCTGCCACATGGATGGTTTAAAATAGTGCAACAAAACCACGGGCTATCTTCCCAGTGTTAATGATTAACGGAAAGATGGCCTGGTTCTTGTTACATTGTTATCAAAAATTATTCTAGTGATCATGAGTCATTAATGAAGTTTTGGCGGGAGTTGTGTTTCGGTTGTCTGTTGTTGTTGGTTTGTTGTTGTTTTTTGGTGTTGTTGTTGTTGTTGTTGTTGCTGTTGTTAATAATATTAATTGCTGTTTCTGTTATTGGTTATGTTTCACAATTGCTATTATTTATTATTTTCATTATTGTTGGTTTGTTAGTGTTAGGTTAATATGTGGTGGTTGTCCTGCTGTTGCTGTACTGTAGTCATTTACTATTGCTATTCTTGCTGAGTTTGTAGTTATTGTCGTTTTTGTCATCGTTGATCTTGCTGCTGTTCTTTTTTCTTTTTTCTTTTTTTCTTACTGCTGTCATCACTGTCGTCATTGTCATTGTTGACGTCGTCACTGCCTCTGCCGTTTGTTTGTTTGTTTGTTTTTTTAAAGATCTGAATGATGGGAAGTTAGTTCTTCCTTTCAAAACAAATTGTTCACGAAATGAGGCTTTTGTGTAATTTATTTCATTTTTTTTCCATTGGGCAGGCTTTGTATTCAGACTGGTAATGTGTAATGTCTCTTCATTTCTCTGTAGAGCTACTCCAACGTAAAATTTATCTCTAGATATGCCAACTGAGATTGTCGGAGGGTGTTAAGGCTTTCTATGATGATCTCAGCATTCATAGTTAAGGAATAATACTATAGTTATCATCCATGGAGATGACTGCAAGCAATGTGAATACCATGTTTATATGCTGTGTGCTGAAGGGAGGGAAAGTCCATTACAAAGTTGGACGAGTGATTCTTTGACAGGATCGGCATGTAGACATTTCTTGAGTTAAAATTCGGAAAGACAGTAATTACCGTAATGAAGACGGTGCCTTCAATACAGCGGGTGTGTCCAGGAAACGTGAGAACTCACGGATATTCCAATGCCAATGTCACCTCTAGAGTACCAAGCTTCGACCTCATCCCAATAAGTAGGCATATTTACTAGATATTAACGGATAGGAACAGTAAATTCAATCTCAGTATTTTCAGGATCAACAATCTGGGTCATAGCCCAGCAAATTGATTAATGGCGCTGGATAGTCATTAACTCGTCATTATCATCAATTGTTTTGTTCAGAAATTGCAGACAAAATCAGGTCAGCTAAGAACTGGTGAACTTTCTATCACCATTAGTTCATAAAATTAATTAATTTTTTTTTTAAAGCTTTGTTTCTCTCTGCCCCACCCCCCCCCCCCCCCCAACCCTTCTGTTTTGAAATGAAGACATATCATTGATGTGAAAGTACATTACAACAGATCCGTGGATAAGTAATTGAGGAGCTATCTCATTTCCTTCTCATTACACTTAATTTTACTTCTGGAATATCGGCATTTGCCTTGGAATTTTCACTCCTTCAGTCAAAGGACTGTTATCAGACTTCATCTATGACACCTTCAGAAGTTGTCCTCTTTTTTCCTTTAAAGGAGTTGGCCCGGGGGAGGGGGGGGGGAGAGGGAAGTGTCCATGAGGTTATTTATTATATTATTATTATTATCATTATTACTACTACACATAAACGATTATTAACTCTCCAACGAAACCATCAATTTCAAATTAGAGAAAAACAGTGAACAGCCGATTGGACAAAAAATAAATAAATAAACTAATTAATTAGTTAATTATCTTTTTATCTCTTGAACGGCTGGTATGTCAACACTGCCATCTTGGACTTTGTCTTCTCTGAATTGGCTATTTTTCAACTTAATCTCTCGGCTAAATATAAGTGGAGCTTGATGAAACTTAGTCATTTTATCAAAACAATTACATATTTTAAAGTCTTCATGTGCCAAAAAAGATTCTGTCCAAATCTTGAAATTCCATGTAGTGAAATTTCACAGTTACAATTAGCCTACTTTTATAATAATAGGCCTATTAGTTTTTGTTATATTTTGTTTTTGTTTTTACTGTGGTCCATAACTGTGTTCTGAAGCAACATAAATAAAAAATAATTCACTCCTTACAGGACATAGATATCACTGGTGAATGCTTGCAATGATAATTTGCGTGATCATGAATCTATTTCTGGCCCTAGAATGGTCACTTAATGTCCGCCCGTGCATTGGGGCTCAAGATGTTGCTAAAAGAGGTCATAATCAAGTGATTTATGCACCCTTTACGTGTAATCAAATAATGATAATCTACAATTGCAAGTAGCAACACGAGGGAACAAAATCCCAGTTGACAGAAAGTCTTGGCATCAGCTGAATGACCATGGATTAAACACGTTAAAATGGATATTATGTCCACTTTTTAGTGTTATCTTTACATTCAGAAACGTAGAATTTTGAGAGACAACAAAAACCAAAAATTGATTTCTTTAAAACAAACAAACCAACAAACAAACAGCAAAAACCACATTTAGGACGCCCCTTCTCCATTCATTCCCATAATAACCAACTATAACCTCTCTGATACCTCAATTTTATAAGAATTTTATCACCGGGTATCGACGATGGACCAGACTTCTCCGATCTCGAGACAATAATAATTTGTCGTTCATTCCATATACTGTTCTGTCCTTTCAATCTCTTCTTGTCACTGTTCTAAAATATTATAGTAACTGCATCTTGTTCAGCGAGGCTAAATCTTCATTTTAGACAGGTTTTCTTTTCACACTTTTGTCCAAGCATCATTTTCAGAAGATTCATAGGCTATCTCTTATCTTTTGCCTTTATGGATTTTATCTAGAATCTAAACTGATGGTTGAACTGGTTTTCTTAGCGATCGATTTGTTATTATTATTATATCCAATTATCATATTCTCCATTTCTTCAGTCTTGATTTTGGCAGGGGCTGTCTTCTAAGAATCTTTCTTTAAACACCACCGTTGGTATTTAAAGAATTTACACAACAGGCTATAATAATTAAACCAAACAATTGTACTCAGATTTAATGATAAGAGAAAAAAGACTAGTTTGTAAAAATCAAATGAAAGATCTAATTTAGTACACCCAGCCACTGGAGTGAAAGGACGAAATATGCTACCACCGCATTCTTAAAAATATGCCATTTTAAGACGACCGTCTTATATAATATGTCAGGAATGTAGCACCAAATTTTCAAAATCCTTCCAGGAAGACATATTAAATTAATTTTTAAAGACAGTATTCGGATTTATATTAATCCCCATACAGCAGGAATGGTGCTGACAATATCAATAATTTTTCTATCAATGCCTCTGATTAACTAGAAAATATTTTGAGGAATCTGAGAGTTCCCTTTGATTGTCATCATCATAAGCATTTCATAAAATATGTCTTAAAATATAAGATAGTTCGGCAACTAATCAAATAACATGTGCATCAAAAGAGGTAAATGGCAATATATAGAACTCAGCATGATAGAAATTGAGTTAACCAAATTTTCCAGCCCACTGGGTTCTTCATCAGGGCAACAAAGAAAAACATATAAAATAGGGTATTGTTGCATATCAATGAAAACGTTAATTAAATTATTTGCTTATTGTGTATGAAAGGATTTTATTTATTTATTTTATTTTTTTTTTAAGTCGATAAAATGATATATTTAAGACCAATTACAAGTTTGCAACCTTTGATTTACAATGGTCAAATAAGGCACTATTTTTATGTGATCAGTATTTTTTTTTTTTTATTCGTATGGTGTGTACAGTTTTTAATATTTATCGCTAAGACTTACATTGCCAAACACTGTGCTTTCTTTTACTTTGGAAACAAATTGTACTCTCCTTTTGATTGCGGAATAAGGCTAAAACCATCAGGTCTAATATATAGAATGAATTACAGGAATATCCTTAATACATGTACAATAAAACAGTAGCTCAAATGTATAGCTGTGAACAGAAATGTCTGAATCGCTTGGAGATCACAGGCTTATAGTTCTGCAGTGTTCCTGGAAAAATGAATTAAAAGTGGGCAGAGAGCTATGTACTCACTAGTCGCTAAATGGAATATTTCTTTAAAGAATCTATCTATGTCAATGTTTTTGCACTCTCGACCCCTCACCCAAGAGCTTGAAATCCACACGATCCCCTACCACCAGCAGCTTGATGTACATTTTATTACATACGCATTCACATCGGCACATACACTCATAAGTGTTCATAAAGACTCTCCCCAAGTCATCAAATGACATTGAACGCTGCTACACACATTTCATTTTTTTCACTGATAAAAAAAACAACTGATTTTATCCAAACCACCTTTGCAAATGTACGCAACTCCCCCTTGAGGGTCGCGACCCATCAGCTGGGAACCCCTGGTCTATAGTTATCCTTCTACAGATTGAATGAAAGGGCCCGTATCCAATTAGACTAGCTCCAGAAGCTCCTCTGGTGAACCCGACTGGAGACCAGTAATCCTCATATGGTTTATACTAAAGTGAGGGAGATTACAATGGTGCCCTACATACAGGGTTGGTTTTCCTAGTCCCCACGCCTCTCTTGTGGTTGAAGAATCTTGTTCTCACTGCCTAAAATTGTCTTGCCCATATGTTGTTTGTTGCATAGAGTACATGATCAAATTTTGGCTACTGTAATAATTTTGATTTGTTTTTGTTTTGTGGCGGCGCCGTGGATATGGCAACAGGAGCATGAGGGCAAGTCACGCAAGTGGTTTCTCACAAGATCGGAAACAGTGTTGAGTCCTGATATACTTGATCGTATTCGGACCAAAAAAATTCGGTAAACTTGGGAAATTTTCCTAGCAAAGATTGGGAGATCCTTGAACATTCTTTTCGTCTTCTCTGGTTTTGTTAGGATGCCCACGTGTATGTCATACAGCTCTCTCATGTTAAGTAATTTCTTGTTATGTTCTGATACATTAACAAGAGAGCAGTCTGTGTTATTCTGTTGTTTTTTGTTTGTTTTTTTTTTCAAAAATTCATGCCTATCAGTAGTAGCAGTATTATGGAGGATTGAAACAGATATCTGGGTTATAGCCGTTTTTTTTTTTTTTTTAGAGTAGTTTTTTTTTTAAAACTTAGTTCCTTTTGGAGAAGAGATCAATGTCAAAAACGTATCCTTCAGAGACGAAGAAAACAGGTATGGATTATGAATCTAAGGATGCGCCAAGAGCGATCTGAAGAGAGATGTAAGTATAGAAATGTCTTGAAATTGAAGACCAAATGTTTACCTGCAAATAAAGAAATACACCAAAAGAAACAAACAACAGTATCATCATTTTAGTGTAAATGTCTTGAAATACAAATATATAGAAATACAAACCGGCAACTTACACAATATATGCGTACAAAGAAAAAAATAAACTAACAAGTATGAGAAATTTATTTTGACCATTGAAAGTAATTATTATTTGAACGCCAAATTCTCAAGCCCATTTGGTTCATAATCATTGTCAACATCATTTTACTAAAAATGTCTTAAAATTAAGATGATGACTGTCTATTGGCAACTAATATTATATATATAATATATATATATATATATAAAAAGTGGAAAAACAACACGAAGAATTTTGAATTGAAACATTATTATCATTATTATCGTCATCACAATCATTTTATAAAATGTCTGGAAATCTAGTGGTCTTGTCCACCAGTAACTACCCAAACATCACAAGAAATGAATAACAATCCGTAGAATTAGATATAAAAATTTGCTAAAAAGTTAATATGCCAAAACTGGGAGACTGGTTGGCACCTAGTAAAGCCGAACAAAAAAAAAAAAAGCATCACTATTATCATTGTTATCATTGTTACCATTTTATAAAATAGAGAAAGACTGTCCAACCGGCAACTAACACAACAATTTAGAAAAAAAATTTGAAAAAAGCAAA
>JBCAUA010000684.1:0-28028 GCA_038406235.1 Peronia verruculata | reverse complement strand
TATCTATCTATCTATCTATCTATCTATCTATCTATCTATCTATCTATCTATCTATCTATCTATCTATCCATCTATTTGTAATACTCATCCACCTTTATACTTATCTAACATCCATCCATCCATCCACGTAACCATTAATCCACCCACCCACCCATCCATCCATCCATCCATCCATCCATCCATCCATTGATTTATTTTACATGTATTTCACTTTGTGTTCAGTGTACAATTTTTATTGCGTACTGGCATATCAGATGTTTACACTTTGTTATGACAGCTCTCACAATATCCTGTGCTGAAGGAGGAACACCTCTACAATTTGAGAGCAACGCTTTATCAGTTGTCTGCTAATCAGTGGACGGGTCTGCTGAGGAGCACTGCTGACTTTTCATTATCCGTGGAACACTTGTTCGCCCAGTGGGACTGGTTGATAGATCGGCAGCGGAAGTCATCGTCGTTGCTCAGGCTTTGGAAATGGCGGCCTGTAGTTGAAAACAACGAGGCATAAGAATGTGAAATAAAGATTGTTTGTGATAGAAAGATAAGAAATCGTCGAAAGGCATCAATCCAGCCTGCCAAAATGCCTGCTAGTGGAGAACTGTCACCGTTTTCACCTCTGCCACCTATTAAAGCGTCGAAGAAGATACGACCCAGTTCGGCAGCAGCGAACATTCAAACGCATCCTAGCTACACCACAGGATTATTTGATAATATTCTGCGACCATCCACTGCGTCTACACAGGCATCTGGAGCACAAAGTGCTATTGGACTGAGACCTCACACACAGGCTGGAGGACCCAGAAGCAGATGGTATTCGAAAGCTGCGGAAGGGAAACATGAAGAGGCTATTGTTAAGCATCCACGGCGCCTTACTTTGGGTGCAGTGGACGGCATTGCAGAGTTGGATAACCTTATTCGACCAGGCCAGATTCAAAGTAGTGTTGCACAACAGTTGAAAAGCAAGGTAAAGATTCACCTTTTCTAATCAATGCCTGACACCCCCCTCCTCCTTGTGTAAATTAGGTTTAATTCGGTGTTCCGTACCTAATTGTTTACACCGTTGTTCGGGTATAAACAGCTGATATTGTAATGTAGATCTAGATATAGACTTGATAGTGTGGATATTATCACTCCTAGGATAATTTATTGGTAGTTAGCAAATGTATTTTTCCAAATTTTATGCATGTAAGCAGTATGGAAAGGACATTGGTGTATTTTATTGAAGAATTCTCCCATTCTTTGTTGTGTATTAACGAACACTGACACGCGACTGACCCCAATATGGCGGATTGTTGTAGCAACAGTCAAGGTATTTGAAACTTCCGTTACTAAAAATAGAATAGCACGTGGTAAAATGCACCGAATTGTTTACATTTTTATACTGACTTTGTCTGCTCCATCATCTCGCTCATTACCTTTGTTTACTTGTCATATTAACTTTGTGGCAAATATCATAGATGTGTTGAAAATAAAACTTAATTCCTTCTCCCAGACTTTGTATTTAATTTATGTATTTACAGTTTGTTCCAGATGCCTGGCCAGAGGTTTGTTAAGTCTATTTTCCTGACTGTTTTTACCTCCTTGAACATGCCCAAATTGTGCCCTGCTGTTTTTCTACTAGATATATGTGGACTTGTCCTATGAATTATACAATAATTTATTTCCACTTTCCCATTTCTCTAGGCTCGTTCGGTACCATTTACATAAAAATGTATATTTTAATTGTATTTTGACCGTCACCATTTCAACATTTCCTCATAAGATTAACTGCATCACTGTGTTTTCAATGGATTATTCGGAGTTCAGAGCTATTTTTGTATGATTCAAGAGTTAACTGTTTAATTTTGTATGTATGTTAATGGGGCACATGTAATGAACAGTTTAAGCACAAAGCAAGCTTCACTATGGCAGTATGATGTTCCAAGTAATTATAGAAGGGAAATTTCTCAAAGGAAACTGTTCAGTTTGCAGATCTCATAATAATGTATATATTATATGTCATGAATGGAAGGACATTTGACACACATCAGATTGTTTAATGCTGTCAGGATCATATCCTATGTAAACAAATCCGAAAAAATGTGTACACTCATCTCATTGCATGACATCGACTTTAGTTCTTTAGTTTAACTGGATTTTTTTTTTTTTCTTTTTGAGTGTGTGTTTTTTGTTGATTTGTAGTCTTGCTTCCCTCCTCATATCTTTTGATTTACTATTGTTGTGAAAAATGAAATTCCAAGAATTTCCATCCCTCCGCATCCCCTGCCAATGTATGCAAAGCTGTTATGACACCAAGTAAACATACATGATAACATCATTTCTACAATAAAGTTTTGGACCTGAGTTTTATCTTGAAAGCACTCTGAGATAATATAATTATATAATTTTCATTTTTCAAGAAATCTATTGAGATTTTAGATTTAAGAATAATGTTAAACACATTCATCCATCAATCTTTTCATTTTTGTTGTTGTTGTAATGAGATTTGTCCTGACTATCTCTCGTGGTCTTATCCATAATTATATCGATACAACAAGCTGTATGGCAAATATGTCAAAGTTTTGTAGTTGAGGGACTTACAAAGGTCATCTCTATCCATTAGAATCTTTAGACATATTACTGAAATTCCGATTGAATACTGGTTGAACATATTACAGGTATACTCATCTCACCTAGTCCCTACTGAACATGGTCTTCAGTTCTTGTGCACACTGTCTTTTGTGCTCAGTATTTTATCCAACACTGTCCTTTTCTCAGAGCACCACGTATATTCAAGAGTGACAAGGTGATTATCATTATTATTTTATATAGCAATATGTTAATTTGGCTCATGCTATTATATCATTGTCAAAATCAAGTTGAGGGCATTTGGTTTTTATGGTGTTCTGTGTATTGTCATCTAAGAATAAGTTTTTGTGGTTTTCACCCATCTCTTCTGATCTGTGCATTCTTACACATGCCCTTCCCTATCAGTACACACTCATATAAAAAGAAACATAATACGAGATACAAAATCTTATCATTGTTGCCATCTTGCTATGCAGGTTAACATGCATACAGTGTGTAGATTTTACATTACTTTATTCATAAACTACACTGTATCTACCACCATTATCAATACCATCGTCTTCAATAGACATTTAGATCCATTGCCATGCATTTGGCTCTAATTCATCCATTTATCCATCTATCCATCCATACACCCACTTATCCACCCATCCATCCATCCTTTCATCCATGAATATACATCGACCCTATCTTTCCCTCTATCTTCTTGCCTTCTCCCCTCCATCCTCTCTACCGTCATGCATCTATCCATCCATCCATGCAGCTACATGTATATATCAACCCACCCATCCCACCCTCCATCCATCCATCATCCATCCATAGGCAGCACCATTATCTTGCACTATCATAGCTATACCTCAAATTTCATCACACAAGAACGAGATAACTGCCATCTATCTTACTCCAAGATGAATTCATTCTCACATAACGACAAGCATATCCTCTGGTCTCCAGGGACGTCCCTTGATCAATAATTTAACTGTCAGTTGTTTGTGACGGTACCCCACGCACGTTATCCTCTGTCTTTCTAACGCCTGGCTCCATCACCATTCACAGCTTGGAAGTCGATTAGACCAACGGAACATCGATGTCTAATAATAGATACACGTGCTCCATAGCAACCATTAAAATTTAATCAATGAGGAAGGCACAGTCGGCTGTTCATTTCCTCTGCATCATAAAAACAATACCATTCCATCCAGTCTCACTTCTTATCGACATCATTTCTACGAGAGCCTGCCATTAGTGCTGGAATTATTGTTATGAACTGTGCGAGCTAGTCCGTTAATTATCGATCTTTTGGTAATTTAAGGAAGAGACATCGCCAGATTCTATTCAAATCAAGGTTCAGTGTGGTAATTTATGATTGATTTTTCTACCTATCGCTATGTTGGTGTTTGGAGCCTTTCGAGTTTGGCTTCTTTATTGTTGATTATATTCGTTTTTGTATCACAGAAGTTGAAGGATTCTCGAAGGATACTATATTTAAAAAAAAAAAATTAAAATGTTATTCATATAAGAATGGTAGGCTCATGTCTTAGAAAGTGGTGACTTTCATTGTTTTTCTTCTGATTCCGTGCTCTAATTTATTGTTGGCTTACGTCATATATGTGCATTCATAACCTTATGTGCTGGACTTTTTTGGTCATGATTGGCCATCAGCTGTGGTTTTGTTCCCATACATGTATTTTGTTCGTGCTTTCTTGTGGTAGCTTTTGCTATCCCCCGTGTCTTTCCAGTACCACTGCCCTCATTTTTGTTTTGAAAATAAATAGTTGTCTTGCTGTTGTGATAAATTCTCCTGCTATCAGATTTCTAAACATCCTTTTTTTCTGCTTTATTTGCGTATTATATTAATGTCTCGTCTTCAGTTCTGTTCTTGTTCCACTTTCTCCTCAGCGAGATAGTTTCAGTTGTTTAGTCTTGGGAATTTCATATACATGTATTATTGGCATTTGTCATCTCTCTCTCTCTCTCTCTCTCTTTATTTCTCTCTCTCTCTCTCTCTCTCTCTTCCTGACTTAAAAAAAAAAATTTTGTAATTTACCACAATTATTCTAATGTTCATTGAATCAGTAGCTTAAATTGTCACATTTTACCATGCAGTCGCTGTGAACCGGTCCGGGTGAGTCGAGTGTGGAAAGTGTTAGAGAAACATTTTCAGCACATACGTACAACTACATATATATGATTATAATATTATCTTTCTTGTTAGATTTTCTGGCACCCGATTTCAGCAAGCTTTGAGTTACATTGTTTCGCTGTTGTTTTCGAGACACGGCTGCAAGCTCACACATTACAACAAAGGCGTAGATTGATTGGGTCAGCAGTGTCGCAGATTTATGCTTCATATAGATTCTTTCATGTTCCTGTTTTATGTTGATGCTCTTGTTTCCATTTTTTTCCCTTGTGTTTGAATTAGTATTGATCAGTTCCTCAATCGCAGACTAACATCGGAGAGAGATCACAAGCATGGAAGACTCAGATGAGCTTGTCTGGAACTTAGACTTGCTCCAGGAGTCGCTCGTGTCCCAGTTCGATAACGAGGATGAAGATGTTGATGATACCGATTTATTTTTCGAGGACGAGATCTTCGAACGGTCTCTATCTGTGTTTGGTTTGGAGACTTCGGCAACAACAGAAGACAACAAACAGTCAAAGCGAAATAGAAGCGAGAACTCCAGGTTGATAGACGATATTGAGAATGCTGACATAGACAGCACACTGACACAACAGACAGAGAACGATGCGCTGTTGAACAACTCTGTCAGTCCGATCAACAGCAAAATAGTGCAAAGTGGACTCAGCAAGGATGACGCACCGGAGACTCGTTCCATACAATCTAAAGAATATAGGTCTGTATTGGCAAGATTCCTTTATCCCTCTCCGGAACCGAAGACCAACTTAGAAGTTGATGTACTGAATCAAGGTGCTGCAGAGAAACATGATGGGCAAGATTCTGCAGGTGGAAAACCCAAAGAAGATGAAGCAGAAGTCAGCAAGGTCAGGCGACGAAAGCCGCGCAGTGGTTCTAGAAAGAAAGACGGCCGCCGAAGGAGAAAGAAGAAAAGCCCCAGCTTGCCCGCAGCGCCAAAGAGGCTGGTGTGTAACTGCAAGGTGGGGTTCCCGCCACAGATCGGCATGACGAATCAAGAGACTTTGACGGATGTCTTCGGAGAACCTCAAGAAAAAGGCTGGGTAGGAAGGACTACACGGGACTACTTGTCCCTGCACTCAAAGTCACCACCAGTATTGGTTGTCTTTTGTGCATTGTGTCATTTTCAGCTTGAGCACCCGAAGTTTGTACGGAATGCATGTTACTGATCGTTCTTCAAGGGTTTTTCACTTCATACTACATATTTTGTAAAGTTTTGCGCTGTTTGTGCTGACATAGAGACATTTTCACACGTCGATATGTGGAAATGTCTTTGATGCTCGTTGATTTCCTAGAATATTTTCACACTTTTTATTAGGCAATTATGATTATAGGTGTACTTTTAATGCACAGTATTGTTGCAGATCTATACGTTTTGTGAATGTTCACATTTTATAAGTGTTCGCTTTTTTTCACAGAATTATAATGTCGCAATGCGCCAGTTAGGAGTACGTGATCTTTGTTCACTCATTACGCTATTGTTCAGTGGATTTTACCCATTTCACGTACTTACGTGGCCTATTTGCTTAGCTTTTGTTGTTCCTATGTCGAGCTGCAGTGAGCACATAAATGCCTATTGCGCTTGCAACACAGTACCTATATGTTTTCTTGTAATGTTTACAAGTATCGTCCCAGAGTAAGTCAAAATACACTGTGACATAGCTTACACTAGTGGCCAGATGGACATTTAGCTAATTGTTCACTGTAGTATCGTCAAAAATGGTTTTAATCTTCCTCACATTCTCATTTCACATGTTTGTTGTTGTATGTATCACCTTGCTCAGTGTGTCAGTTCTAGACTCAACTCGCTGTGAAAATAAAACGAAGCAGCACAAATAGACATTTCTCAATGAATCTATGGAAATTGTGGCGTAGAAGTGATGAGAAGTACTCCTTGTGCTGGAATGGGTTTAGTAGATTTTGTGAATCAGAAAGTTCTGAGAATGTGAGGGAGATGTGAACCCACTCCGTATGTGCCCTCAGGTTTAAATTATTTTCAGCTGGCATGAGATTTTCAGTTCGAAACATATTCACTGCATACATTTCGTAATCTTCAGGAGTTGTGTGACTTTGGTTATTAATGTTACTTGAGAATATTACGTGACCCTGTAAGAGTGTATAGGGTCGTGTATATTCGCAAGTAATACGCCTGTGGATGTAAATAATTATAATTTCACAGATTCAAATTTAGAAATCGCGAGAATCGTGCGTTTAGTGTATAAATCACATGGAAACAGTACGTTGCAAAAATAATTGCGCGTTTTTTTTTTTTTTTTATGTCTCCTTACTTTTTGCCAGAGGCATTGAAAAGAATCTGGGATAGTGTCACTCAAGTCTTTTTCATAAGCTTATAAAGTGTATCTTTGCTTGATTTCATTTTTTTTTTTTTTTTCGGTGGAGGAAAAAGAAATCGACTTATATCATCTTTATTGACCCACACTCTTCAGTATTTCTTGAAAAGCTGTAGAATGTGGATTCCTATTGTTCTTTCTCTTCATTGTCTCCAATAAAATATTTATTTTCATAATGTTTCGAAGCATGTTTATTGCGTGAAAATAGACTATGTCCACTTTTAATGCGGACACGCCTTTCTCCTTCTGAAGTGTTTCGAATACTATGTTATACCTTTTTAGAATCAAAACTTCATTTTCCAATCGTTCAGAACTGGATCAGAAAAAATTAGATCTCACACCTCATGAGACACAATTGAACGATGTCTTTACAAATCCTTATGACTTTCATGCTACAAGTGATGAGGGAGTATGCACTCAAAATTACTTTATGTGCAAAATTTTACTGCAATGGGTCACAGTATAATTTAGATACATGTACAATATTATTGCTGTTTTGATTTTTAAAATAAAAAATAAAATTGTCGCTGTATGTACGTAGATGTGTAACTTTAACAAACAAACAAACAACAAAAAGGAATGGAAAAAGGGTTCGTTTTAAATAATATTTTAAACTATTGAAAGGTACTGAGATCTATTTTTGAAGAAAATTATGTTCAAAGTTTTCCTTTCATTTGACATCTATTCTTAGTCAGGCGGGTTTATTTCTTCAGGGCGCTATTCATATTTTGCAAAGCCGCTCAAACTATTTCAACATTATGGTATCCTTAAAATTCGTGGGCCTGCTAGTTCAACCCCTCCTCTCGAACAAGCACACAGGCGTCGATCTCTTACCTATATCTCCCGAAACACGAATGAAGTAAGCTCTCTAAGTATAAAGCGAAGTGAAAAATTTAGACCTAGACCCCAGTTTGATATCTGAAATTGGCCCCGACCGCTTGGGTACTGTATTGTTTTGTTTTGTTTTCTTATTTTTTAAATCAGAATTTTTGAATTGGGGGCTACGTTGGAGTGATATTTTTAAATCGTTACTATGTCATTGTTATCAACGAAATTTGTCCACCCATGTCGAGGATGGTTTATTACTTTGTACTGATGAACTATTATTGAATGTTGCTCGTAGTAAAACCTCAGCATTTTGATGCTATTGTGCTCAGTTATAATATTCGTATGAGACATCGTGTTGTGAAGTGCATATTTATATAATAGGTTGATAGTGGTCAGTGGTTCTGTGATGCTAGGGCAGGCAAAAGTCGATACGCTGTAAAAACTTTTAATGTGAGAGCAAAGTAGTCTCTAACCACCTCTCCCCCCCCCCCCCACCGCTCCCATCCCCTCCCAAACACCTGCTTGTTCCCAATTTTATCGTCTCATTCGTTTAATGCAACGAGATGATTGAAGCTGATAGGGCGGGCCAAATATCCCATGGTCTTCAAACTAATCACGCCCGCTAGAAACACAATACCGCCCAAATCTGGGGACCTCATCATGCCTTGTTGCCCGTGCAAACTGAATAGGCTATGAGTTTATAATACATGTATATACATGTAGCCACTTTTACCGTTGTTACCTGTGTAGGGAGATGTGTACAGGTCATCTCTTTTGGTTTCCCGTTTGCAGATAGACGGTTAACACGTGCTCTCGTGTCCGAGAATGAAGTTAAGTTGGGTGCAAAGCCCTGTGTGGTTCTCAACGGTCTTGAAAACTCCGAGATGGGATTGGGCAGGAGAGGATAAGATAGAATAGAACAGGATAGGACAGGATAGGATAAGACAGAATAGGATAGGATATGATAGGTTGGGTGGGATGATAACCAAATCGACAAAACTTTTTGGGGGAAGATGTGCTTACTAAGTGTTGCTTTCACAGCTGACAACCAGTGGCACATGGGAAAAATATTACACAGCCAGCAAACTAGATCGGCACTGTGACACCTAATTCTCATTTTTCCACAGGAAAAGATTGATAACTTTTCTGTTTTCGTATTGAATTCATATCATAGAAAGTTTGTATCGCATTGAAGTGAATAACTGTATATCTTTGGTTAACGTTGCTACTACCTTTATGAACTTCATTCTGGCTAAACAGTTCTATAGTCCCAAACTGCTGACTAGCCAAGATAGTGTGAGTTTTGATCCCAATAATTTTAAATTGCTGCTCTACAGTAGGCCTGTGATAGGTGGTTGCCATCTATAGACTGTAAACATAACAAGATGGTTCATAGGGTGCTAACATGTTATACCTGTCTTGTTTTAGTGGCAGAGGCATTGTAAAACATAGCTGTTGATATGTGAATTCGCGCCTTAGCTGACCCGACCTTCATAATTTACGTTGAAGAGACATGTTTATAGACTCTCTGCATGCGAGAATCGGACGGAGCCGCAGCATTCTAGAAGTTAACAAGCCTGAGGTGGTCACCATTGTCGGACCACGATTTATGATCTTCCATTAGGAGACACAGCCAGTTTCCATAACCCTTAACTAGTTGTGGGTTTGGAAATCAGATAAAGGCACTGAGAACTGGAGGTTAGGGATAGCCTATTGTAGGGGACGTTCATTGCCCTGGAAGCCACCTCGCTCATGACTCTTATGGAGGTAGCAACTCCTTGTTCTGTTTTGAGCTGGTTGGAACTCAGCCGTTCTTAGTCTATTCTGAACAGGTGGATATACATTCGTAGTTGCACAGTTATGAGATGGCGTCAACGCAAGAGGTATTTGTTTAACAGTTACACGTGAAATTTTCATACAGGTGAACCATTTAATCTGATGTCAGAATTATTGTCCGCAGCCATTTTCTCGGTATGTTTTATGAACGAACAAAATAAGAGAATCATTTTTTCCAGTTGGAACGGTGCAGATGGGGAAGCGGACGTTGTAACAAGCCAGCGAATATTGACAGCAGTGAGTTAGACGATCAGCTATGGCAACCAGATTCAGGGATGTTGCCCAGAACAACACTGCACCTCGCCGTTCTAGACATTTGAGTCACGGGGATTTTTCAGAGGCAAAAGACCCACACGGTAAAGAGCGCTCCAGGTCGTTCTCCATCAGACCATTGGTAGTCCTGCGTTCCTGCTCTCTACCTCCAATATCGGACGTCCGAGACCAAAGATGGGATGTGCTTGAACCCGGCCTGTTTGCCTGGCAAAGGGCGGATAGAGAATTCCCAGAGGAAGCAGCTTTTGCAGATATTTGGCGTGGTGCTAGTTATACTTTTGAGGTTTTTGCTTCGTTTATCTGCCTTCTCCTCGTTTTCCACCTTTATTTATCCACCCGAAATTGATGTGTGTGCGTGTGTTTGTGTGCGGGCGTGGGGTTGGTTTGGATTTGGATAGGTGGGGTGGGGGAGGGGGTATTGTCTGAATTAAATCACTTTCGGTTTCCGCAGCCTACTATAGTTATATTGACAGTTACAAGCAGCCTTATATTTTCAAATGAAGTGAGATCATTTTAGGCTATACCACTTTATTACTTGTCTTAGTGAATTAACTTCTTGAAATAACACCGTGTCGTCACTCCAGATCTTGTTGATTGTGCTGTGTGGCAGGTTCTCATTTTGGATCTCCACTGAAACTTAGTTACTTAATGCTGATCTGATGATGATGATTTACCATTATTATTGCTATCATGATCTTATCTAGTTCTAACCCCTTCAAGAGAGGCGATTACCAAATCGATAATATGTTCTAATATGTTCTTTAATGCTAGTGATCGATAAGAAAGAATGAGAAACAAAATAGTTTAACTATGCAAATAGATAACCCAGAAGAAAAGACTATAAACGACTGAGCTGAGATTAATGTTATAGTTTTATTATCTGCTTCAGTAATTAAACCATGAATATTTCTTCGCTAGACGATAGAATTCATTATAATTCTTTTCTATAATATTCATTTTGTCATCATTCAGAAAACAGGGTGTTCCAATGAAATCAGAGCGCATCACTGCGTGCCACCGCGCAGCTTTGTGCAATGCTGTTTATTGGATGATAGCTAAGATTAACGATAGCAATTACACGTATTGTATTCCGTGTTCCTCAAAGTATAAGATTATAAAAAAATGATCGATGTGTTCAAATGACACTGAAACCATGAACAGGATGATAGCTCTCTGAAACACAGGGTCATTGCTATGGGAAGGAGATCTGCTCAAAATGGTGAACTTGAGATTATGTTAGGTTTTGGTGATCTGAGCTGAGCATGCTATCAGCAAATATGTAATACAGCCAACAAAGCATGCCGTTTATATTACAAGTATGCTGCATGAATCTGCACCAGTTTGTAATTAATTAGCCTATGCTCGTTCTGCTTTTTCGACCATTTATTTTATTTTTTTCCATTTACCCACACAGCATGCTGATAATATTACTAGCATGCTGATGGAATGTACACGCCTCTTTATATTTCTCCTTTTTTTTTTTTTTTTAAGATAAGTTTTCACGTGATCACGCAAGATGAAGGTCATCGTAATCAGCTGTATGTGTCTATACGGCAACTCCTCATTCGTCTTCCTCCATCGATATTTTTCTATACTGGCATATTTTATACACTCCTTATTTCCAGCGTTATCATAGCTATGAGGATGCCTTTACTATACACGTATTAACACTCTCATCACTTGTTCCTTTGTCCAACTCCTCTCCCCTTCCTCCTTCCATTGCACAAGACAGAAGGAGTTGATGAGAGGATTTTAGATAAAGCATTTCATGTTTGTTGGTGACAACGCATGTTTCTCACACTACTATCCACAGATTATAATTACGATGACATTATGAACCTTCTGAAAAGACTGTATGTTTGTGTACCATCACCAGTTTTTTACCTATCTGCACGATGTTCTCCATATTTTCTTTCTTTATATTTTATGATAAGTGTTTTGAGTGGGTTCGTTTTATGCATGTTTCATTATAATATTGTTGGTTGATGTTGAGCTTGCATGCGCGCTATTCTGATACCATATCAGAGTGTAGCGAAAAGAACGATGTTTTGATAATAAATATCGCTGGAGGAGGTGTTTTCTTAGAGTTGAAATAACGTCATGGGAACAACTATTGAGCCAAGAAAAAGTAACAGTCAATACGGTTTATAGATCTATGAGTTAAACTTGTCGACAGTATTTTAACTTTGTTCTGTCTATGTAACATCAGATTTAATTTTCTTTTGTTGGACTAAATCTACAGCATCTCTATGCAAAATGATTCATTTTAAAATTTATATGATCTGCTTATGGATATTCACTGGTGCCAGTGTGTTTTTTTAGAAAGTCAGGTCGCCTTTGAATCAAATATAGTGGTCAAGTTATTTTCCTGATTATTTTGCACTAGAATATTCACTAACCCATTTAACATTCATGTAACTTATCTTAACTGTCAAAAAACAAAGAAATAAAACAAACAAAAACTAACCATTTATATAGATATGTATCGTAACTGTCTATAATCGTAACTGTCTATAGTAAGAATGAAACTTGTGTAAAGTGCCATGTGTGAAATAAATGAAATCTAAGTCATATTATAGTCTCATATTACTACAAATTAACACTAAGCTTTATGATTCCCACCTGATGGCAGATTGAGGAGAAGATCAACATTGACACACTTGAAGAGCTCAAACAAGCCTTTGCCTCTGCTGACGTGAACAGATCTGGTAGCCTGGACCTGGAGGAGTTCAAGAGGCTGTTGAAGGAGCGGCTGAGTCTCAGTGCCAACAAGGCAGGAGAGATAGTTTATTAATTACCTGTAGGGGAGATAGTTTATTAATTACCTTGCCCTACCAACTGTCTTTGCTGCTGCTATGCAATTTCAATTTCAGGCAGATAATGCCAATAGGACTTAGTCCGGAAACTGTAATTATTGTGCATTCTTCTGACTAAACATTAGCTCCAAGTATCAGAATCAAAATACATATGAAGGGTTTCAGAGCAAAATGCAACAAATGCTATTTTCTAAAATTTGAGTTATCCCCCTATATACTCGAAATGGTGGAAGTGCTATATGGTAAGGACTTTCCTTTTCACCAAATGTGACTTATCCTTTCAGAAAGTCTTCAGAAAATTCTAATTCTTAATGATAAACTACAAACAACTACAAACTACTGGAGAACAAATTGTCATTTTCATCTGAACATCAATTTTGGATATGCCTCATTTTACTCTGAAACCCTTCTTACAGACAAGTCTAGAATATTGCCAGTAAAATTTTAAAAAAAGTTTCATCAATTTTGCAATTCAAACAAATTAACTGTGGTTCTGCCTCTTGTTAAACATGGTATGCAGCACAAAAACTAGGGCTAAGAATGTAATAGTGTGCCAGTTTTGTTGACATAAATTTCAGTTAACTTTCACCAGTTGTTACACCACTAACAACATCAATTAATTTCTATTTTTGCGATTTAGGAAGCCCAGATCGACTCCTTGTTTATGAAGATTGACTGGTCGTCAGAGGGAACTATCACTTGGGATGAGTTTTGTACATACATGCAGCTGGAATATGCAGAGAAGGAAGACTCATATCTCAGGGCTAAAGAGGTGGCCTTCCACCTACCAGCCAAGATTGAGAGCATCCCCCATCGAGATCCCATCCTCCGCATCACAGATACCTCTGATGGCACTTTCATTGCTTGCAGTCATGAAGGAACGGTGACATTTTGGTCTCCAAGCACGGAATTGAAAAGAACGAGGACTGTAGTGGTGAGGCATAAGTCATGGCTGCTTTCCATCAGTATTTCTTTTCACTATGAAAAGAGCAATATAGAAAGCCATCATTAAATAACAGCAGTAATAGTTATGAAATATAAAATGATTTATTTTTCAGTACTTTTCATGTTATATGTACATGAAACATACAACATTTACAGGATAGACCAAACTTCAGTATGGAAAAATGAAATGAATCATAAGAAACATAAAATGTCAGAATCATGTAGGTGTCAAATATATATATTCATTTTCATTTCTATTATTAACTTTTAGAAATGCTTATAGCATTATGCAACTATTTTTAATACTCTGTCTACCAAATAGCAAGGAATTTGATGTCTCAGATGAAAGTCACCTAGGTCTCTCAGTCCCTTCATGATGAAAAGATTGTGTAAATCTTGCTTCTGGCATGTATTGAGAATACGATTCTTTGTCATATACAAATCTTGCAAGGAAAATATATGCCATTTGTCACAAAGGGGCTAGAACACAGATAATAATAGGCCTTCCAGTAAAAACTTGGATGATGATTCGAGTTTTCACATTGTTACCGATAGATAAAGTGTCTGGACATGGTGTCCTGTCTTCAAAGAGATCATCTTTGAAAAGGAAAGAGTTACTTATATACCATGTTTATTTTACCATGACAGAATCAAGAGATGTCCAACAGAACCAAGCCCAAATGGATCACAGATTTCTGTCTCATGCCACACTTCAACAAACTCATAGTGGGCACAGGGTGAGACTCGATTGAAACTTGCATGAACTTTTTATTCTTCGTTATGACTTTTAAAACTATTTTTACACTAGCTCTCATATAGTTTACTCTAGTTTACTAGTATAAGTAAGAATCGGCAAGAATCGGCTAGTTATTATTATAGTAATAAAAAATATAAAATATTATTTTTAGTATTATTGCCACTATTACAATGATTTATCAACATTTGTTTCAGAGATCGAGAGATTCAGTTTTTCGAGCTGTCATCCTTTGACCCTTACTGTCAGATCAGTGGGTTGGAAACAGTGCCCCTGAAACTGGACTACAGGTCGGTTTGTCCTCTGGCTTGGTAATAATAAGTGTGTTGTAGCAGCAAATGAAATGTCTGTTGAAGAATGAAGGTAGTATTGTCTGCAAGAAATTGTATGGGCACAAATCTGCTTTACATTGAAAGGTATGATAGCTTGGATGTACTGTGAAAGTCACTATATCTCAAGAAATATATCTACGGACTCATATGTGAACAAGGACAGCAACAGATAAGATTCTAGCGGTGAATTTTGTGCTTTGATAATCCTGCATCCAATACTCTTCCTTCCTTCTTCTGCCCTGCACTTTGCTGTAAAGTCCATTCTTTTGTATTCATTGTCTGTGTGACAAAAAGAAAACATAATGAGTTGAATAAAATGAGGAAGTTAATGAACGAATGTTCTTAATTTAGATCTATATCTTTATTTTTAGATTCTTTTGTCAACAAAAAAGCGAATCATAAAGTAGTGTCAGTATTGTCTACACCTGAGGTTCAAATTCCCCATTTTCTTCATTTCATTCTACCATTCAGTGATAGAAATGTAAGGTTATTAACTGTCAGCAGTATACACTTCTGTGCAGTTACAGAATACGCATGATTTGAAACTTATTATGAGTGTATTGGGTAGTAACATGTACCGATTCCTGCTTTGTTATTCTCCAGCTCCACTGGCCACGACGAATGTCTCATTTTGTTTGGTGACAGCCAGGGCTGTGTCAACATCCTGGTCATCAAATCAGCTGGTGAATGTCTAAGGTGAGATCACAGAATTGTCTGACTGTTTTCCCTTAATTTCAATTCTGTTGAAGTAGTAAAGGGAAATTAGTGACCAGTTTAATATAAGAAAGGCTCCAACTTCTTTGTTTTCTCATTTCATTGTGATACGGTATTGTATGTGACTACAGTGTACAGTTTTGTTAAGATTCAAGATGAGCAATATGAAGAAATCAAGTTCTGAAGAATCTCATGAATTTGAAAATCATTACAATAAGGTTCCCTCTCTATTAAAAATTTAGTTACTTCAAAAACAAACAAACAACTAATAAGCTAATGAAAAAGATTTTGATCATCATAGTTTACATGGTTTTATTATTCTGCTGAAATTAGTATATCATTCTGCAAGGCACTGTGTAGTAAAATAGGAACAAATGACACAGATTTTTCACACACAGCTAGTGTATATTGAGTAGACATTTTCTAATGTCATGGACCTGTGATATTTCTCAGGACCTGGAAAAAGATGATCACCCCTGATGGTTTCATTGCTACAGTTACCCTGGATGCTGTGGTCAGTGGCAGTAATGTCAGGTTTATCCGTTGGCAAGTCCATGATGACTGGGTTGGACAGGTAAGCACAAATGTGATATATATATGTTTATTGTGCTGTGAATGCTTATAATGTTAGGTTTGATATCTATTTAATGGTCTTAGTTGTATGAATTTTAAATTAGTCATACTTAAATGAAAAAAAAAATTAACAAATGCTGTATAATACCCTAATCTTCAGATAGCCATATGTTTATTTTCAGACAGTTTCATTCAGTGATAACAGTTAAATATCTTAAAGCTCTGGGCAAAATTAAGTCAGAATAAATTTATGAAAAGTAAACAGTCAAAAGAAAAGTTGATGAAAACTTCTCTACAAAGTAAGTAACAACACAATATTAATTTTTCATGTCTTTAAAAAGACAAAAGTAGAGAAATTAAACCTTTTTTGAAAATGAAGCAAGGGAACTTTACACAGATGATTTTGTACTCTAACAACAAATCATTATAATGAGTTTGAAATCTTGTTTTCATCCAGGAATTCCCTGTTATCTGAATAGAATGAGGTATTTCGAGATCGGTCACATGACCGAGGCAACATAGCTCACACGTGGCTTTGTTTATATGATGTGACAGGCCTGAAAGCTCATCATTCGTCAAGATGTGTCTGCCATGCGCAGAGCAAGTACACAAATCAGCGTGTGAGTGAAAATCCTCGGTCATGTGATTTTTCTCGAAATACCTCATTGGGTTTGTTCTTCATGGAACATTGTACATTATCACACATACACAAAACTAAAGAAAAAAAAAAGATTTTGAAATGATTGTTGGTCTCACTCTATCTTGTCTCCACAGCTCAAATATTACCATGAGATAGGTCAAGTAATCTCCTGTTCCAATAATTCAAACACAGCTTTAGTTATTGGTAAGTGCTTTCCATCATTGTGAGAATCAGTCCTTGCCATAATGAGCTGATGGATATCAGTTACCCTCCATCAGCTGAGTTTGTTGAGGGGTTTGATCATAAGAAAACACTGGAAATATTGCTCAAGATTTGTGATACACAATGCCAGCTATCAAGATGAAGCTGAAAATATAATCCCTCAAGAAAATTTGACTTTGCTGCTAAAAATTTTAGATGCTAATACATTGGCAAAAAAATGTGCAGTGAATGAAAGGAATAAGCTAAGGGCCAGCTGAGTTACTTCCCTTTGCCAATACAAGCATCATAATCTAAGCATTTGTCAAGAAGGAGAAAAACACTTTTGTTCTTGTTATTTAAAACGTGCAAGGTAAAGAATTCTGAAAAAATTATCCCCCAATATTTTCATCACATCTTACATGTTTCAAATGACATGAGTTGAAAGAATTTAATTCGTTCTTTCCCATTGATGTTTTATACCTTTTATTCTTGACAGTCGAAATGACTCATTGGTTTTAATCATTGAAATGTAGATGGGAGAATTTTGAGACTGATAAATGGAATTGTAATTGAAAAATGAAAACTGACAGCTGAGGCAACCCCCACTTTAGGAGGTAGCACAGCTTTTCCAGATGAGAGCAAGGATCTGTTGTGTGACAGAGTGAGTGAGTCAGATATCAGCAGGATTTTGTTGAGAAAAATTAGATTTTACTGACCATGAGATTTTGTAAGTTAATTTTGACTGTGAATATCTCAGCATAGAAGTTGTTTTGCTACAACAAAAACAATTATTTTTTTTTAACCAACATAAGGCACATGTATTTCCTTTTCCTTTGACACCTAATATTCTGTGCAGGAAAAGTTTGACATCTGATTGATTTCATCTGGTCATGTGACACTCTGTCCAATAGAGTTCACCAATATCCTTGGAAATCCCATCGACCCATGACCTTGGTCTTGCCATGCCTCACTTATTGATTTGATACTGTTAAAGTGGGTGGGAAATTTATTACTAAAATTCTTCACCCTCCAGATAATAATACATGTAGTAGTCAATTGTGTTAATGATTTAATGATGTAGGAAAACACCTGATGTAATTCTGGCATCAGGTTTTTCTGATATCTAGCATTCTACTATTTGCTTGATGTGAAATGTGTATTGAGAACCATCAACTGTTGTGGTTTGCCAGGCTCCACAATTGGCAGCACACATGTGGAACAGCAGCTGAAAGAGATCAAAGACATGAATGCCAGTCAGGAAAGATCTCGCCAGAAATATTCTTACAACCAGCCCAAACAGCGACTGGATGCCGATGAAACTGTGTTTAAAGTATACAAGGGAGTGAAAGTTTTCGATTTCTCAAAGTCCAAGACCATCATCGTCACCGGTGGTATGTCATCACAGTTTTGTAGTTAATCTATCTATCTCTTGATAGTGATGTTGTCTGAGACCCATATATATGTCTCATTGAAATCCTGCGTTGTTTTTGAAAATGAACAGAGCATCAGGTAGCTTCTTTATGAAATAAAGTGAACGTTTTATTCTTCAACATGAATGCAGTGACAGCAATGAGTATCTCATACCCAGAGCACTGTGGAATACACCACAGTAAACTCTGGAAATTATAAACTGTAATGTTATTGACAATAGTGAGAAAAAGAAATGAAATATTCCTGTTTAAATAGCAGAACTAGTACCTTTCACGTTAATGTTTCAAATTGTTATAGAATTCAACAGTCTGAAAAAGTGTGTTAGATTTATATTTGGCTTGAAACATTGCAAAAGGTACTGTAAACCTATTTTACATATCTATGAAATGTTTTGTAACTGCTGTAGATTTGAATTATATTTCCAACATATATCCTTTTCCTCTGTTTGCAGGTATGGACAGAATCATCAGATTGTGGAATCCTTATGTTTGTGGGTGAGTATGAATACTGCGTTATTGTTTAATGTTGTTCTTGTATAGATTATAGGCTGATCATGACTCATGGGAAAACATGGGATTTTGTCAGTGTGATCTGTCAGTGAACTGTTTGATCATTCATTCTCTCACTTTCAGATCTAGCCTTACATATATACTCGTTTTTCATCTTTGTACTCATTTATTATCCCTTAATCCAATGTTATCATCATCTTTTCCAAAGATTGATAAAGTTAGAACAGATAAATATATCCTCTCTATCATCCATCTATTTATTTACCCATTTATCCATTTATTCCATGGTATTCTTACTATCCATGAAAATTAAGAGAGAAAAATTGTCCCCCTCACTGCTAGTGTTACCTGATATCTTTCACAGAAAACCCACGGCCATGTTGAGAGGACATGCAGCACCCATCTTTTACCTGTTCATAGCTGATGATGACAACAGAATTTTCAGTATTTCAACAGACAGATGTATAAAGGTTGGAAAAGAAAATGTACTCCTGTGTTAGACATAGCCTGGCTTTCTCCAGAATTTCAAAAATTATCACTATGACTTTTTTTTTTTTTTAATGTAGCAACAAGGATAGTATCATGTCATTTTGGAAGAATAGCATGCAGTAGAACCATTTAAAGGTCTCTTATGATTAAAAACTTCTCCATTATAAAAGTTAATTTTAGTTAAAAAAAAACAAAAATTTTATCATTTCTCAGTCCCAGCCAATTGTATCCAATGCCATTGATGCATCAACCAACTTTTTATAACTATCGAACAATGCATTGTATGAATGTATGACATGGTACTATCTCAAAAGTTTACCTCTTCGAAAATGTGTTTATGACAAAGAATGATAACTTTGCAGTAAAAGCATAAAGTTGTTAGGGATGGTAACATAAATTTTCTCTTTCAACCTATCCTTTGTAATGGAAAGACCCTGAAGGAAGCACATATTATAGATAGCAGCTGGTCAACAAAGTCAGGTAACATTAGGGCCACATTTTTGGCCTATGTCATATGAAAGTAGTGATGGAATATATCAGCTGCCAGTGATAAAGGCCAAGAAAAAGACCAGGAGGCGAGCTAGGAGCACGGAAAACCCACTACATGAGATACTTATAGTGTTTCATCTAAAAGAAGGTCACAAAGCATATTAAGCTTTAAGTGGTAAAGATTACAAAATGTGTATGCCTTTTAACAAGTGAGTACTTGTGCACATGCTGTATTCTTACATTACATTCTTTTTCTTATTATAATATTTGAGTAATGTGTGTTTTGCGACAGGTCTGGGATATCCAAGACCACACCTGTTTGCTGACGATCCGTCCCAAGAGCCACAAGATCCGTGGAGATCTGCAAGCCATCCACTACTCATCCATATCCAGATCACTAGCCGTTGCCACAGACCAGATGGCCATTCTGAATCTCAAACACAAGTAAGTGGATGATTTGTAATCATTGATCAACAGCTGCATAAAATAGTTCCCAGATTTATGATAATTATCAATTATTATAACTGCAGTATTTGTGATTTCTTATGAGTTTATGTATTTTTGAGATTTTGATGGCAAAATTTAGTTTTTGTTGAGGTTCTGAGTTATGATACAAACCTTAACCGCCAATATACAGTCTGTTTTTACAAAAGCTATCTTTGCAATCATTCAGTGTCTTTTGCAATATAAATATTATCTGTATTATGAGCCTCTTTCGTGCAAAACAGTTTTTGTCCACTTCAATTAAAGCTGCCTTGAGCTATTGAGAATGACTGTGACAAAATGACATTTTTGTCAGAGATGTTCTCTGAGGACTTATTTATCAAAACAAATGAACACAATTGTACAATTATAAGAAAGCAGCAAAATTTATGTATCCATATGTGATTTGGAAACATGATAGTTTGTCTTAATCATGTTAAGATATGGTTTATCACTTGAGAAATCTCTTATTATTATCTCTGAACATAGTTTCAAAACAGTAAATTTTCTGTCATTTTTTTTTCTTTTAGTATCTATAAGTATGTATTCTCTGTTCATTGTTCCACCTGGACTTCCATCCATTCATCCATCCATCCATCCATTCATTCATTCATCCACCCCTCCATCCATCCATCCATCCATCCATCCATCCATCCATCCATCCATCCATCCATCTATCTATCCATCCAATCCACCTCTCTTTTGGCTGTTTATAATTGATTAATTGTCTACTTGCAGATCAATGCTGAATGCAGATATGGTAGTCACTCACAAAGATCCAGTCACCTGCTGCAAGTACAACCCAGAGTTCAAACAAGTGATCACCTGTTGTAGTGGCTCTGTGAGTGACACACACAAGACTTACTTTTATAAATTCTAGCCATACATTTCTTAAGTTCAAGACCCAGATAGTAAGATAAAAGTCTGCTAGTAAAGTGTTGGTGGCTTGGGGATAGGCCATTGGAATCATAAATTTTGGATTTAAATTTTACTGATCCTGATATTTTGCCCTTGAAAAGACAATTTTCACATGTTACCTGACTTGACCCAAATAAAAATGGTTACCTGACTATAGACAGTGAATAATATTGTCAGATTTATATGGATTTGAATGCTTATCATTCAGCTACTTGTGTGCCTCCCAGGAAACTGAAAACATTCAATTACATGTGTTTGAGTGGTCATGGATTGTAAAGTGCCTAGAAGTGGAAGTGCACAGGGAAAAGTGCTTTATAAATGCTTTCTTTTGTCATCATTTCTTGTTACCATTTTGATCCTAGTGTTTGGAGCCTAGCAGGATACTTCATAGAGCAAAGTTTACCTTCAAACTTTCAGCATTAACTTTGATTTTTTCACTACCAATACTTTTGTACCTTCATTTCTCAGCCTGAAATAGAGACCTTTGCTATCTCCTCAAACCAAACATTAGTTTTTTCCAGAATATTTGCACATAGCAGAATTACTACAGTGCTTTTTAGTTTACAGATTAAGGCTATCCCTTCATTATCATTTTAAAGTATTACTAGAAGAGAACCCATGGCCTCCACAGGAGAATTTTTTTTACATATATAATCCTGCAACTTAAAATGTATGGCAAGCATGCACACCTCGATACCAATATTTTGGTTGTTCAAACTGAATGTTACTCAAAGAAAATGTGTTTTGAACATCATACTACCGGACATACAATTCAGATCAAGCAGCTTTGAGAGTTTATTATTCAATTATTGCCGCATTTATAGAATAACGTCAAAGATAAGATTTTCGGGTTTATGTTTTTCCATATGCAACAATGTTGTGTGCCAAATCTGCTATGGACCCGTTCAGCAGTTTTCGAGTCCATAAGCCTATTGTGGGTTTTCTTGCAATTTTATGATATAGATTTGCCCAGGTCCTATTGCCCAAATCATTATAACACGAAAAAAATCCCTCTGACATCAACGGATATTGTTGCAGGTAATCAAATTGTGGGACTTTGAGACTGGAGCAGCCATTTTTGAGTATGGAGATGCCCATGGGGAGGAAGCCATCACTTGTATGACCTTTGACAATACTGGAAGGAGGTAACCACACTTTGCTCAACATAGCCATGTTCTGATGCATAAAATGTTATAAGTTATGCATATAATAGTGTTACTTGTTTGTTTTTGGACCTTCTCTGTGCAGAATCAATGCAGGACAATGGAACAGTCTTGTAGTGTATTTCTTTATATTTTTAATTATTTTTCCTGTATTGCTTTGGATTTATAATGGCCATTCCTGCCAAAGAATACAGAAAAGGAGAGTTCTCATAACAGGAAGAAATGACGTCTTAGATTTGGAAAAAAATAATGAAAATGCGAAAACAATAGAGTTAAACGTTAGCTATTGATTCCATTTCTCCATAACTAAAAGGAGCTAATTTCTCATGAGTTTGTTTCATCCTTATCTCTTTAATTTTGTCTTGTTTTCCACAGACTGATCACAGGCGGAAGAGATGGTATACTTAGAATTTGGAATTACAACAATGGACACTGCCTACGTGTGCTGAAGAAAAAATCTAAGAAAAATTCAGGTATTTTTATGTACTCCCGCATTTTATGTTTTGCTTTCATTCTCAGTTTAACTGGGATTTTTTTTTTTTAATATTAAGTTTTCTCTGTAATTTTTGTTCAACTCTTCTTATATGAAAGTTTAAGGCATTGCATGTGATTAAATTATAAGCATATATCCACCTCCCCAAACTTTGTGTCAAATATCTATATACGACTCAGCAGTATATTTGTCATGTAAATTGCTCTTTTTTTTTTTTTTTGGCTGCCTCAAAAAAGAAATCTTACTAGGAGTGCAAGACTGTTTTTTGGTGTATCATATATCACAAGCAAAAACAGCAAAAATAAAACAATAATTATAAAATTATAATACTGACAACATGCCTGTTTTTCTTTCTTTCTGATTGCAGAAGCCAATAGTGATGAAATTTGTGATGTCACCTATATTGAAATGAATAAGAACAGGTAAATCATGTAGGAGAATCCTTCTTGTCCACCGTGTTTGCATGATTGCACTTTTTTTTTTTTCTTTTACTGAAAAATTGAAATAAATCAAAGAGTTGAATCTGAAATTCGGGAGATCAAAATCATTCACCTTTCTTAGAAAATCAAAATAGCATTTAGAATTGAATTGATTCTATCCATATCAGTGTCTGAGTTGTTTTGTCATGGACTCTTTATTTGTGATTTTTAAAAAAATCTTTTCATTCCATAAACATCATCTTGGTTACTTTGTGAAAGATTTTAGTAAGGCAATAGCTGATAGCTTCTCATCTGATGAAGATCTGTCTAAATCCATTGACAGCAAGAAAATTTATAGTTGTTACTATAATGAGACAAGCTCACTACCTGCAAATATTCAACTTTAGCAGGGAAAAAATGTGCACTCCATCTTACTGTTACATTTTACTTCCTAGTATTGTTTCACAGATAGTTAAATCTCTTAGCTAGAAAAAAAAATTATGATGATTCCATGAGCAGTTTTCTTTCTCTAGTTTAGATCAGTATTCTAGTTTGATTTTTCTGTGATTCTGTGTCCATCATCTTTCATGCACACATATGCACACATTTAGGATTATGCCTACTGTATATGTTGATTTTTCTCCACAGATATGTGATTTCCGTAGGATGGGACCGACGTATTAATATTTATTATGATTCACTTAGTGACAGTAACATACATCATGTACAGCATCCAACACCCTACTGGCATGATGACATTGTAAGTCCCTCATCATTCTTATTCTTGTTAACCTTAACACACTGAGGCTGCAGACCAAGATTTGGGGTTTTATTTAGAATAATGGATCGACATGGTGGAAGTCAGTTTGCACGTCAGGGAACCCTCTGTTTAGCAACACTGAGATGCACGGGTAGGACAAAGAATGATAGAGTATAGCAGAAGATAATTATGCGCTGGTTGTTCAGCTGCATAGATATTGCTGTAGGAGGGATGCCAGCCTGTTGCATGAAAGATGAGTTCAAGGAATGGAATAAAGAGGCCAGTTTCTTATTGAGGAGTCACTGCACATGTTATTAGGTTGCCAGTTATGAACTTTATCAGGAATGTTATGAGAGAATTTATATTAGTTTAGCCCTAAAAGTATCAAGGGACTGATTTTGTAGGGCTTACATATTTATTTATGCTCTGTGAACTGATTTGCAAATTACATTCATTACGGAGGTAATAAGGAACTCATCCTAAATTGTCGTAGACCTAAATAATCATTTGTTGATCATAATTACTATTATAGACATAGTGGCACTTCAGCAGTTTTTTCTGACGTTATGAAACTCGGACTAAAGCTGCAAATTCCTGTGTTGGTTTGTTCTTTTTTTTTTCTTTAGCTAACTCTTTATCTCTGTAACATGCAAGTCTAAGAGTTGCTCTGTAAATCTTTCTCACTATCAAGAACAGAACAACTGTGGTCTTTCAATGAAAAAAACTTCCAAATCTTATCTGCCTGGTTATGAAATAATGAGACAGAAGAACACCATGCTGAGTTTGAAACATGATGAAGAAAACTCTGAAGCAAACATTCAAATAACGCATGGATCTTCCCCTATAGTATGTTTATGTGCGTTTTACAACAATGTTCAGAAGATGACAAATTGTTAAAAAGTTAAAGTAAACTCTCTCATTGCATCACATTCAAAGTTATTTCAGTGCTATGCTTATGACAAGTAAGGTAAACAGTTATGCTAAATTGATAAGCTGCATTATTGCAAAGGCCTGGCAGTTAAAAAGCCATTGCATTTCTTTATTATATTACCAGGTTATAGAGATTGACCTCTGTCGGATTTTAGAGACAGTGGAGATTAGAGGATTAAAAACTATTTGAATTTGGATTTGGATGTTACACTCTTTGTATTTGTTACAGAGAGATGGGCACAAAGAGGATGTTCTGGCTGTTGCTCAGTGTCTGCCCAACCTACTTGCTACTGCCAGCTATGATGGGGAGGTCATTGTGTGGAACATGGTGTCTGGTCATATATTCTGTCACCTCAACCCACCCCCTCCTCCAGGATATGAAGACCAGTCATGTAAGTATTAAGTGAATTTCAGGAGATTTATTGCATAACACCTCAAGAATCATCACTAACCTATCATCACACTCTTAAGATAATTGCCTGCATCATTTTTTTGGCCAATTTGAGTTGAAGCCATGACTGAAAATTTCAAATTGTTTTGCTTTAAATAACATTGAATGCAATGCATTGAAAGAGTTCATATAAACTTTCTAACAATTTCTTCTTAAAGGATTTTTCCAACATTGAATTTCAATGAAAGTATATGCGCTATTTGAAATAAAACCTAAATTTGATGTGATATGGTGAAATGAATTTTTTTTTCTCAAAAGTGCTGCAAATGACTTAGGCATTTTCTTCTGAGCATTATGATATAGGCCCACAACACAGCATTAGCTCATAGCCCTACATCACAGTTACATTATGAGATATAGTAAGAGTATATAATATCAAATATAGTACACTAGGAAAGGTAAGATATATTATAATGAAGTAAGGTAACATTGGTGCCTAATTTATTGTTCTGAATGTGACAGATATAATTGTTGTGATTACACTGTCTCTAATCACTTTTGTTATACAGGGGACAATATAGGATACAGATATTGGGAAAATCCTCTGAAATTAGATGACATGATGTTGCACTGACCAGCAGATTATTACTAACTCTATGATTTCTTTACAGTGGATGGTGATCTGAGCATAGCAAAATTGATGTTCCTGCACACAAGAGCATACAAGAAAGATGCTGGGACCCTGGTGGCGAGTGGACCACGTGCCCACATTCACATCTGGAATGTGTTTCAAGGTGGAAGTCTGATGGCCCAGTTTGAAGGGGTAGGGAGAGAACTACTGCAGAGATTAAAAAAAACAAAAAAAAACGTGTGTTGCACAGTCCAGAGAAAAGGAAAAGGATTAGACATCAATGAGAAAAACCCGTGTAAAAGTCAGATTTTACTGTTAACTTTGGACATGAATATCTTGACACAAAAGATGGGTAGCTAAATGATGTTTACATTAAGGTAAGGCACATTAATTTCCCTTTCCATTGACACCAGTAAATCTGTACAAGAAAAATCTGACATCAGATTCATTTCATCCAGCTGTGTGACATAAGTATATCTGTCCACACCTGTTTCGTTAAATGACCCAATAGATAAGCGGATGGTCAAACAGGTGGATTAAAATCATAAGTAACTTTTGGAAAGTAAAGCCCAGATTCCACTGTTATAACAGAGGCTGTTCAGTGATTACAATCACCAGTTCACTATCAGGCATTTTAACTCAAATTCTGGGTTTGTGACATAAGATATCTAGAGTACTGTAACCACCAGCCTCTGATTAAGTGAGTTTAAAAATAAACTCTAAATTGTTTCCTTGTGTTTTAAACTTTTAGCAAGCCACATGACTGTGAAAGCTTGACTATATGTGTAATATCTGTTTCATATATCTATGTAAAACCCTCAGAACCTGTCTTGGGGATTGCCACTATAAATTCACTATTTATTTGAATTATTATTCTGTACGTTTTTGGTCACTTACCGCCATGAGAGACTTACCTGAATGAATCAATAAAAAACAACAATTGTGTATTCACTTAACTTGCATCTATTTTTTTTTACCTATGCATGTGTCTGTGTTTTCAGTCTAAGATGGCAGGTGGGATGGTCTCATATGTGTTGAGCAACAACAACAACACCTTGCTATACTCCAGCGACAGCTTTGGTTTCATCTATGTATGGGACATTGCCAAGTATTGCCTTACAGAGCCAGCCTCAGAGCCACCTGAATGTAAGAATGTAGTCATCATCAAGTCCTGTGTCTTTGAACAGATTTTAATGGGAGAAATGAAATGAAATAAAGTGGAAAAAATATTTGTTGTCAGCTAAGACAGCATATTGTTAGGATACCCTAACCACATTACATTCAATCTGCCATTGTCACTTAGTTCTTCTTCATAAATTTTTAGTGATGCACAAATGGCGAAGACATTTGCAGATGTTGTAAGAATTTGAATTATGGTTACATTTGCCAGGAAATGTGATTTCTTCATACATTTCAGTGTTGAGTTACATATGAAAAGGAAATGAAGTACAGACTGATTAGACATTGGAAACTTTAATTTAATTCACATCCTGTTTTGAAACTGGATTAGCTTTTTTTCTCCAGCTGTATTCAAACAGACAATACATAGTAAATAAAATTCATAGATGTTGTAACTTTAATTTGCTTTGCTCATTTTCCTGAAATTTTATTCTCTATCTAGTCTATTTATTGCCAGTGCATATGGATATTGAAACAAGATTATTACATGTTGCAAGTTTAAATGTACCCATCAATGCTTCTGAAATTTGATTATTCCAGTAATTTTTGTTCAGTCATTGAGATTACACATCATACCAACTACATGTATATGGAAAACTGTGACAATAATACCTGTTCCAAAAAAGGGAAAAATTACTTCTGTGAATGACTTTAGACCAGTAGCGCTGTCATCAATCATGTTTAAGTGTTTTGAAAAAATAGTCCTTAAAGATTATATTTTACCTCACATCAAATCTGAGTTAGATCCCTACCAGTT
>JBCAUA010000673.1:0-13627 GCA_038406235.1 Peronia verruculata | reverse complement strand
GATAACCTCCATCCAGGAGGTTGAAAGACCAAGACCTGAACCCGCGGATTATAATCCGGGGCAGGCATTTAACAGACAACACAATGGTTGCCTAAAATATAACACAAAAGTGTTATGTTACTTTTTTACCACGGTTGTGCACAGCTGAGATAACCACCATAACAAGGTCGTCGCAGTAAGAAAGTAGAATGCAGATAGAGAGCATCGGAATTAGACAGCTGTCCTGAAACATGTATTATCATCAAGCAACTGCAATAAATTCTGTTTTGTTTCGATGGTGGAGATTTCTGTCGTTATTTCTTCACCACTGTGTGCGTCTCATCTGTATCCACAGCCTGATCGCCACTTAAAACGTCATGACTTATAACTATTCAACATCAACACCCAGAACGTTAGTGACAGGCTTGATGAGTACAATGATTCGCTCATTGTGATTTGCATTACACTCTCAAATGACACAGAGCTCTGGAACAATGCATTCATTTTATACTTCGATTCAAGCCTAAACTATCAGTTTCTAAACCTCATTACATAAAAGACACAATTTTGCCCTCTAGCAGTTTCAGCAAATACTTCCAGTGCTAACTGTTCATAGAAAACGGCTATTCTGTGACTTGATAAGAAATCCCAGGTTATCCTCATATCTCAAAACGGTGGGAGACTGGGTCAAATTTGGCAGAGATAATCCGTGAGATAGAATCTTTATTCCTGTCTAAATAAAATATCTGGGTTTCCTGTACTTGGACAATTGTACAGTTTTTGTAGCCCAAAATCTAATAATCTCCCAAAAATTGATAAAATCTCCCAAAATCCAATAATAATCGAATAAAAATTTGCAGAGGCTTGAAATTGAATGTACATTAAGTGCAACCAAACAACATTTTATTGTATAATATGAGCATCAAAGTGTGTTTATGTCCACAAAATCTACGTTTTTTGAACCAAAAGAAATATAATAGAACTACATTTACATTTTCATTCTTGGTTTTCTTCTCAGTAGTACAGAGAATGGCGTCGAGTCCACAATGTTACCAAGGAATATAAATTGTACTTTAATAATCAGCTTTGAAAGGTGATCAAGACTTCCTCATTATGATGAAATAAAAAAAGATGAATACAACTAAAATTTAAAAAAAAAAAAAAAGTTCACTGTCTATCGCAAGTACCAAGGATTTTAACTAAAGAGAAAAGGGGGGGGGGGGTATTACTTTAAAAAAAATTAAGGAAAATTTGATAAGGGGTGAGGGGGGTCAAAAGTTAAGGAAAGTTTGATAAGGGGTGAGGGGATAGTAAAAAAATAATAAGAGGAAAGTGAGTGAATCACAGACAGAATTATAGAGATAGGTCGACAAACAGAAAGAACGACAGAGAGACAGAGAGAGTGAGTGAGGGAGAGATGAAGAGTGAAGGCGGAAGAGCGAGGAAGATGAGAGAAAGATAGGGATAGAGAGGGGGGGGGGATTAGGTACGTACTTGGGTGTGAAGTCATAGTCAATAGAAGTGAACAGACCAGAGTCATCTCGAATATACGGCTCATCCTCAGCCCTGGTGATCCTCTGTTTAGGCACTTCTTCCTCTTCATCATCTTCTATATCACTGTAGTCCTCCACATCATCGCCATCCCCGGCCTCTCTGTATTCACTCAGACCTCCTCTCCTCCATCTCCCTCTTCTTCTGTCTCTTCTTTCATCGTCGGAAACAGGGTCGGTCTGTAATAAGAGTGCAACGTGTCATACGAAAAATATCACAAGAAAAAAATATATAGATAATTAAAAAAATCTTGCGTTTCTGTGTTGTTGTTGTTGTTGTTGTTGTTTTTCAACTGAACATAGAAGGCACAAGAATGAGATCTTTAATAAAAGGAAGAAGAAGAATACTTTTCAGCCAAGACATTAAGCAGTTCGACCATGTCACGAGAATACCATCTGGACAGCCAACCGCTGCATTCTTTAAAACGAAGACTTCCAGGAAAAGAAGCGACCAACTGACCAAGGGAAAAGATTGTTGTGCAGAGTAGAAGAAAGTCAAAAACATGTCTGTCACCAGAGTCACATACCTGGCCCGATTAAAAAACAAATTGGACTCAAACATGTAGCTTAGGATGAAGAGGTAAAGTTCATAATTACCTATTTTCTCGCGAGAATAAGCATACCTGAACACTGGTCGTTACACTCATAACTTCGTCGTTCTCTTCTTCTCCATCGGCGCCTTTAGCTGTAGACGATTTTCGACGACCTTTTCGTCTGGTCTTTCCTGGGTTAGATCGATAGTAAATCGACGATCAGATTGAGATCAGCAAAGAGATTATCAGTATTACTGGCTATAGCATATTGACCCCTAATTGTATGTGGAAAAGTACCACTCTTTCCAGTGATATATTCGTTATCATCTTTCCATATATCATCATGCTTCATTTCATCCAAATTATCTAATCGACCCTTAAATCGAATAAAGCAACAATAACAACGCTGTAAGCGAAATTGAGACTACAGGGAAATCCTTACACTCTTAAATGAGATGTGCACACACGTATTATGTGTTGATATATTTCTTTATGTATGATATTATTATCCTTACTTTCATTATTATTGTTTTGATGTTTTAGAACTATATTACATGACCATGATTTAAGTATAGTGTTCTCTTTCGAGAGGTTCTTCGAAAATATGTTGTCTTCAAAATCTCATCATTTCCTTATTTTCAGTTCTTCTTCACCTTGTTTTCGTTTTCCTTGGCTTTTCCCCCGACTCTCCTGTTGCTTGACAGTAGAACTGGTTGACTGCCGGTCAAAAGACGGTTCTTTGTCCAATCCACTCACGTCACGTGACCCCAGGGTGCTGTCCAATGATCTGCTATTGCTCTAAATAAGAGATTTAAACATTCTTGATTCTAATCACGTTCACAGCAACAGATAACGGTGGTCATCCATCCATCCACATCTGTCTATCCATACATCCATCAACGCATATTCATCTATCCATTCATTTATTAATCCACCCATGTATCCATTCATTTATTAATCCACCTATCCATCCGTCCATCCATTAACCCATCCATCAATCCATTCATCATAACTGCCGAGTCAATTCTAATCTTTCCTCACCTTTTTCGACTTTGCATATTATACAATTTTCTTCCCATTTGTCTGTCTGGCTATCTGCATGCTTGCCTACTTCTCTGTATGTCTGTCTGTCTACCTGTCTGTCTGTCTCTCTTTCTGTTTGTATGTATCCGGCATTGCATTCGTACCCCTCGAGATGCAATAGTGGCAGGATCCTGCGGTAAGTTAAGAGAAGACACCCACATCTCCACTCGTTGCTGCATGGCCTCGCCAGAGCCGCTGGCGGACTTCAGTCTCTGGGCCTCAGACTGTAACTTCTGGCTGATTGCCTTGATGGCTGCTTGCTGTAAACAATAAAACAATAATGCAAAACAACAAAAAGTTATGAAAAAAAGTTCATTTATATACCCAGCATTCTGTCTGTCTTTTTATTTTTTATTTTTTTTTTATCTTTTAGTTGTTTCAGTTGTCGCAGACCAAGTCTATACACAAAATCCTCTAATTTACTGTGTTTTCTTTTCCTTTTTTTTTTTTTTTAAGGAAAGGCTTGTGGAAAGAGCGCGGGGAGAGAGTGGGTTTGAAGAGGGATAGAGGAGAAAAGGAAAGATGAGAGGTGGGGGGGGGGGGGTCTGTTTATCCTCCATGCGGATTCAAATTCTAATCATGACATTCTCCAGAATTAGGCGTCTAAGCATGCCATTATGGGGTCCATATCAATGGACTCATCCAGCAGACTAGTCTCTAAGTCTTAATCTCAAGGCATTTAGACGCATTGCTATGTGTGAAGTTGCTGAAATCGGATTGTAAACAATGGCACAAAATAAAGCTTTTTTTTTTTTTTTTAGATTGTAATGCATGGAAAGTTACCCAATCTTTCGCCCAGCCTTCTTAAATATTAGTATATTAGTGCAATGATTGACGAGCCCTATATCTAAAATATTGACTGTTCACAGTGCAGTATTTTGCCCTATGGGAACAAGGATACCGAGAGCTCACATCATTAACTTGACAACTCAAAGTGTTAAATGCTCGGAGCATACGCTCGTACATTTCTACCACGTGATTACCGTGACATTCAGAGCATAGGCCATCCCTTACCTGCTCCTCCTTAGTACCGATGGGCTTGTTGATGCCCAGTGAAGACATCAGACTGGTCAGTCCGTCCTTGCCTGAGGTCCCTCCAATCATTTCACTGAGTGAACTGATCAGCTCTTCCTGGACATCCTCCTGCAGACAGAGGCATATCACTGATTGAGGCATCGTTTGACTAAATCATTGAAGGTCGTTCAAGTTAGAAATTGCAAGATACCGACAGGATCACACCCGTATGTTCTAAAAAAAAACAACGAAAAAAAAAATAGTAACATCACTAATAATAGTAAGGATAATAATCATATTATGCAACAATGATGCTAAAATTTGTGTATAGATCCTTTCCACGTTCGTGTTTACTTCCGTGTTGGATGCGAATTTTTGGTGGGCTGACGCGGAAGCGAAACGTCATATGGATAGTTCTACAGATTTGGAAAACATTGTGAGAAATGTATTGACTAACTTTAGCATCCAATAGATTGGGTAGCAATGACGTCACGATGTCTTTCTTGGCCGAGATGCCCAGCTGTTTCAGAGTCCATAACGCCTTCTTCCTGATAATGGCCGAGGGACTGGTCAGCTGCTTGCTCAGTCTGTCACCAGCTCGGTTCAGAAACTTGGGGGCAATGCTAAGTTCTCTGGAAAATGTAAGCAGAACTACAACACTTCTAACATGAACGTTTAAGGCCTGTGTTTATTTAGAGACTAAAAGTTCTACAGTTTATATACATCTACATTAATTCTGTTCCCTGTAGTCTTTGTCAGTGTACTTTTTTTGTATGTTTGTTTTTTGAGTTAACAATAACCCTCTGTGGCACGTAACATTGAATATTTATTAGTCATCGAACATTAACATCAGTAAAGGTAAAAAAATTTAAATATGTGTATTTTAAAACGTATCCCATTTCTATTGTTTTTATCCCTTCATACTAAACCGTATAATTAATGACATATTAAATACTACAACATCATTACAATCTATTCACATTGCAGATAGATCTGACGGAGACATTCACAGTTATTACTTTACCGGGAAGGATACTTTACAACACCTATATGTAAGGTGATCAAATTCTTACCAATCCAGCAATATCAAATGGGCTTTTAAAGACCTATTACCATTCAAAGTTCTATTGCATTAATTAGGAAATATAGTCTAATATAAGTTAAATTGGGAAGAAGCCCAGTTCACAGACTTAGTGCAGAGAAAGTTAGCCTTTTCTGAAAGCTAAATAGTGCAATGTAAGACAGGAGATCAGCCAAACTTTCCCATGAAAACAAATGTAACTTCACAGAAGTTGATTGCTTTCAGGCATCCATCAAAACCGGTAACTCAAAATCATATAATTAGCGTAGGCTGTCTATATTATAATATACAGAAACATAGAACTGGCTACAAGCTACAATGCATTAGTAATGTCGTTATTTTGAAACTTCCCTTTAGCTAAGATAGGTTCCATATTTAAGGCTCATGTTCAGGAATTGAACAATTCAACATTGCACACCAGTGCCAGAAGATCATTCAATTTCTCAAAATAGCTCGACCTACCATTTAAACCTGGGCTATAGCATCACGCCTGATTTTTACCTGCCACTGTTTCTTAACATTTTTGATGTTTGAGAAAGAATGCCAGGAAAACCTCTTCTATTTTCCCTGGTTGATGAAGTATGACAGAAAGGTTCCTGAAATATGGATTTTGCTATAAAAAAACAAAAAAACAAAATGCGCTTTTGTTTTCTCTTAAAAGCACTGCCTTTTCTGCATGTAAAAATGATACCAAAAAGTCGATGTCCATTCTAACGTGTTTGACCAATGGTCTTTCAACTGTGGACCCAGTGTATTGTCAATCATGATTTGATTTAACCTGGCTGCTGCATGAGGCCGTAGTTCATTACGATTTGATTATTGACGACTATAAGGCGAGAAAAACTGCTGATCATGTAAATTATCAATCAATGTAAGCGTTCTAACATGACATTCTCTGTCCTATAAAAAGGGAAATTTTGCTTTCTTTCTACTACTACTAGCTCAGTTGTCGACTTTATGTCATAGTAAAGGCCAAAACTCTCTTGGTTTGCTGTCAAAACGATATGGGGGGCACACAGAGGCCCTCAAGAACCCGGAAGTGGCCGTAGTAATGATGCCGGGGGGGGGGGGGGGGTAGGGGACAAAATTCGAAAAAAGATACGTCCAAGAAGCAAAAACGGCAACAAGAGACACAGAAGTCATGGTAAGAGGGTTAGTAGGCCTATGTAAAAAAACAAAAAGGCTGTTCCGAGTCTGAAAGCCGAACACAAAACTCTTCCTGTCAAGTTTTCAAAAAACTTTAAACGCGTTTTTCTCAAAACCCGTTTGTTTTTAACAGTTTCTTGATATCTAGTTTTTTTTTTTCGAAACCGATTCAGACCAAACTTGGTACACATCACTGTCACCTCAAAACCCAAAAAGTCACATGTGCGCGTTAAATTTAGTCGGTAAGTTTTAGAGAAAAAGCGGGTTTTAATTTGAAAAAATGGCGAAATTTGAATTTTCGCTATATGGCATTTTAAAAAATTTGTAGAATTTTTTTGCATGGGAAGGGTTGAAAATATGCAACGTTTTAGATATTGTATTAAACAATATGTTCACCGAATTTTACCAAGTTTCGTTGAAATTTAGCGGACTCAATAGATTTTAAAATCAGTCAATTTAGGGATGCCAAAATCCGAGATAGCGGCGTTGCCGTGACTTTTTTTTTAAACTGTTTTCCTCTAACTTGAACATGATGAATTCGATGGAAAAGATTAAAAGAACCTATCTATAATTACAACAACAATTTAAAAAAAAAAAAAAATCCAGGACGCCACTCCCCCCACCCCCCTTTTGAAACTGGAATTATACAACACTCTGGGGTCATGTTTCATAAGCAAGAACAACATTTGGTGATGGATGCACTTACTGGAAAATTTGTACCACATAGTCACACACTTGAGTGAAGACTTTGCTATCAGTGACGTCAATGAGTTTGGTCAGCTCGTCATTAACTAGATCAAGAAGGGGCGGGACACCAGGGGGAAACCACTCCTCCTTAACAATTCTCTGGAGAAGCGAGAGTTCCTCTTCTTTACTGAGTCGTTTCTGTTGCTGCGGAGCTGTGATTGGCTGGACAAGCAAAGATGATAAAATCCTGGTAAAAAGCAAGCTTATGATACATTATGGGAAGCGATATGAACATGAAAGAGCGATATTCATAAAATTAAAATGCAGGTAAGTTTGCTTGTATACTAAAAATTAAATGTCGGAGAACCTTTTACATAACAAACTAGATAAAATACCGCTTATCTGTACATGATTTTCAGTTAAACTGACCCAGTTCTCTCTCCCTTTAATTTTTTTTTTTTATTTCTTCCTTTCTATCTTCCTTTCGTTCTTCTTTATTTCTGTTTTTTTCCACTTTCTTTCTTTTTACTTTCTTTCTCTCTTTCATTTCCTCGTTCATTCTTTTTCCCTTTTTTTTCCCCTTTCTCCTTTATCTCAGAAAAGCTTCTTGAATGTGATAAATATTGTACAGAAATTCGCAAGCCTTTGATCCGAATTGTACGTTTGATAAGATGTTGCATTATGTTATTATTCTTTCACTTCCGCTGGCAGAACATTTGAAACACCAAAACATGTTTTTCGTTTTAGTAACGTTCAGTTTCACCATCCACAATACCAACATCGAGGTGCGCACGCTTGCCATACACTTTAAAGTCGCAGGACAGAACCACTTTGACCTACATGTATTTTGCAAAAAAGAAAACTCTCCAATAAAGGCCGTGAGATCTCCACTAATGAAAAAAAAAATAATGAGACCAATAATAATAACAACAACAACAACAACAACAACAACAACAACAACAACAACAACAACAACAACATTACATTTTTACGCGCCCCAGGCCCAGTCGCAGGCCCGGCTCGGGGTATGCGCGCCTCTGCTTTAGCCTTGAGCTTCTCCTTCTTCTGGTCAGCCGGTCTGACCTTCCTCTTGTCTTGTTTGTTGCTGCTTGTGGTGGTCGTGCTGGTCTCTGTGGGGGTCGGGCTGGGGTTGGACAAGCTGCCTTTGTCGCTTTTCTGTGAGAAATACCGATAAATATTCGATTTTTTAATTCTCAAACAGTAAAATAACTACCCTTTGTCAGGCGCATGAGGCATAAAGAAGCATGGAAGACAACAACAACAAGAACAACAAAACTCAGAAAACAGGGCATCATCACAGCATAATGACAACAAAACAGGACCTTCGTAAAGGCAACATTAACAATCACATCACGTTTAGGTTGGCGAAGAGCGAAGCTAACGCAGTCATCATTAGCACAGTGCAGCGGTGATTAAAACTAGATCATTCTGACAACAGTCAATCGAGACAATCTCTTTGACAACAACACAAAAACTAGCATTATCATGGCAACAATCAGAATAGGAGCCATCACTATAGCAACAATCACAACAAAACGATAGTCATCGACTCAATATCTGGTCTCATCAATAAACTTTTCTTTTTTTTTTTTTTCTATCTAGTCAACCAAATTAGTTATCTTTGTTGGGCTCAGGAGGTCAAAAGCAAACAGAGTAAAGCTAATAAAACTCACTTCCTCATTTCTTTGCCCACAAATGTACATAGGTGTAAGATGCATGTACGTCCCCCTCATCTCTATATCACCGCCCCCACCCTTCTCCTCAGCCGAAAAGTCTGTAGATCTCCGTTTATTGCCCTTTCTTGCCTTCTCCAGCAATCTGCCCTACCTCTGACTCCTCATTGGGTACTTCCATGGGTGTGTGAGACACGGCCTGAGACAGGCGGAACGACTTAGTTTTCTCCACGTCCAGGGGTGATGGCATTTTGCCCACTCGTGTCTGTGCTCTGGTCACTCCAACATCCAGGCTCAGTCCGCTGCCAATGTCTATGTCCACTTTCCTCAAGGCTTTAGTCTGAGTTTTAACTTCAGAGAGAATAAAATATCAGCCATAACAATTCTGTATTTAGTATTCTCTTAAAAATCTGTCGATATGAAAGTCTACTTGTCTGACTGCCGGAGACGGTTTCTTTGTGGCCGTTGTTGTCAATACGCCCGCCAGTCTGTGTGTCTGCTTGATTGTCTGTGTGTCTGTTTATCTGTCTAATTGTATTCGTTTTATATAATTGATTAATACCTCAGTCTAATTAATCTACATATTTTGTTGATATATTTATTATTCTCTAACAAAGAGGATTGAGGTGAAGGGGGACTAAAATTTCAGATCAGAAGAACTTTAAAATACAAGCAAAACATGATTACTTGATTTTTTTTTCAACTCATATTGATCCTGTTGAAAGATCTATAGTATTGTGCCAATGAAACAATAGAGAGGTGGATAACTTAAAAATTGATAAGACGTAAAATAAGCATGCGAAAACAAATACTTCATAATTAAGATATAATTTCGTGACTTTTCTACTCACATTCGAATTTATTTGGAACTGTGGGTTTCCCCTCGGGTGTGACCTTGACTGGGACAGGGGTTATGACATTGACCTCTTTGATTGGAGTGAAATCCTCTGACCTTGGCCTTGCCAATGGAGTCAAGTCAGCCACTTCTTCTTTCTCAGATCTCCAGGCAAACTTTGGAACTCCCTAAAACATCGATGATGCATATAACATTCGTCCTTGTCGGGTGGAAAGAACATTGATAGGCATGGTTTGTATGCTATTTAAACAATAAAGGCAGAACAACAACAACAATAACAACTACAACAATAAAGATTCCATATAGAGCTGAGTTTTAACTTGAATTTCATTACAGGGCTATGTTATCAACCACCAACTGGATTGTCATTCCACCAATGATGCGTCACAACTATGTCTACTATTACTCTTTCTATCACTTTCGCTTAATCAAACACCATCACGAATGTTGCAGTTGCTATTACTATAGATGTGATATTGTAGCTATTTCTCTCACCACTTTAATTGCTGCTACAACAAGCATGTGTATTACTACCCCATTATTACCGTGAATGCTGTTTTTGTCTATACCAACATAATGAGGCAGTTTGTAAGCTTATTCTACACAGGTGTTGCAGTGACAAATAATTTATGCCGATTGTCTTTTCCTGCTTCAGTAATGCATTTTGTGACAGAAGCTACCCATGGTTTCTTTCATGATCTAGTCTACTGGTGTTTCATCAGCATGGCCGAGTGAAGTGTCTGTAGTCTGCGAGATCTCTCCCTCTATAGTGACTGAAAGACGTAGGATAACAAATGTATTTGGCAGTGAAGAACAACATTGGTCTTAATTCTCTGCGGTGTTTAAGTAATATTACCATCATCACCTATTACTATTACTTCTATCATTGCCAGTTCTACGTCCTCTAAGTCCTGCTTTCATGACTGTATTAATAGAAAGTTCCACTGTCGGATGTGGGGCTTAAAAGTTACCTCAGGTTCTGTGCCATCAGGCAACAAGCACATTGCTGTGCCAATAAACAGCGATGCTTCTTTGATGTTCTGCTGGACTTTGACGTTTTGAAGAGTGGAGACTCTCTTCATGGACATGATATTGTCCAAGTCAACGTCCTCATCCGCAGACCTGTTCCCCTGCAACAGAATGACCAACAACACATTTGATAGTCCGACACACAAAATAAGGAATTTCTTAGAGTTAGGACAAAAAGTGATTTTTTAACTGTTAATGGACATGTTATATCCCTGCCAGTGCTCACTAGTGGTGTGGACATTTCATTTGGTTAACATTGTGAGGTGTTATGTGGTACAGGTTGTCGCTTGCTTACACTGTAGGACAGATTGCAGGGAGAACAATGGCTCATTTTTATGGGTTGCTAGGTTACTTCCCTTGGCTAAGTACAACAGGTATAACGACAAACATTGTGGAGAAGAGAAATAATACTATCACTTTTTTTTCACTATTTGAAATACCTGAGATAAACAATTACGAAAACAATTATCACCATGAAATAATAATAATAATAATAATATTCTGACCACGTCGTAAAATTTTCAGAATTTATAGTAACAGATGTTTCAAACAACAACAGAAAAAAAAAAAATGTTTTGCTCTTGGCTCTGCTTATAATAAAATTGTAATGCCTCTTACACCCATCAAAGGGAAGTAAATTGGCTGACGGCTAACATGGCTCATTTACACTACACAGACCGTTTAAGTGCAACTGTTATCTTCATTGAAACAACAATTTGAAATAGAGCAACGATATACATGTATATCGATTTAAGAAAGAGACATTTAAACCGAAGTTCTAAGTCTCTTGCTAAAAAAAAAAAAAAAAGTCAGAAAGAATCCATTCATGACTTAATTTCCGTTTATATATATATATATATATATATATATACAGAGGAAAGCTTTTTCTTCTTTTCGCTAGCTTAATTATAATGCTCATGCCATGTTCTGTATCCATCGCCACTTGACTGCCATTTAACAGCTAGCCTTTCATTCTTTGAAAACCATGCACCTACTTGAATGTCAGTGATATTATGTTTGGCGCGTTTTCCATACTGATACTGTATTAATTAAGAAAAACCTGGTCATTCAGCTCAGCAATCGATATCTTTTATTTCCTCCTCAAACCTCGACTAAGTGGGTGAGCCCAGTAATTTACATTTCAAATCTACTGATTTGTTAGATAAGTAGATCAAAATTTAGATATGAGTCATGGACTTAAATGTTGTATGTTTATGCATGTTTAAAATTCGTGTTCCTAGTTCAGATGAAGCCTACATGTGTGTGCAACTTTCAGTAATTCTATCTCTTGTTTTCCACCTTATAGTGAACATGTGGCTCTATCATGTAAAATGCGACATTGCGGTATTTACTTGTGGTGTCGGTGGCCTAGCAGTTGTGCCGTCGGACTCGGGATCTGAAGTTCCGGGTTCGAATCCTGACAGGTATCGACATTTTGTCCTTGGAAAAAAGCAATTTACACACATTTCCTGGCTCCACCTACGTTTGAATAAGTACGACTAAATACAGTGATTGATATTGTTAGACTGATACGGTATGAGCGCCTAACAGCCAGGTGCCTTGTATGCTTCCCGTGAAGCCGAAAACGTTTATGAGTGTCTTCTATAGATCTGTCGGGGTAGTAATAGATTGTGAAGCACTTAGAGCCAGTAGTTACGGGGATAAGCACTATATAAATACTCTCTATTATTATTATTTTTATTAATGGGGAGATCGTTGAGGTCAAACCTATTACTTCCCTTTACCTGACAAAAGAGGGGTTAAACTAGTAGTGTAAAGAGGAAAAAAAATCACTTTTGCGACCTTTGCTTGAAACACACATAGTGAATTTTTAAAAAAAAAGTATGATGAAAAGAGAATGTTTTCTTTTTATTGTTATAATTTCATGATTTTTTATTTTTTTTGGGCGATCAGTCTTTCGAATGGCAAGCAGTAAAAGGATTTTTTCCTTTTTACACTGCTTTGCTAAACATCTCTTTTGTCTGGCAATTGGAAATAAAAGTCTGGTCCAAATGATCTCCCCTTACCCAAATCTCTCTTTTGGAAAGGGCAGATTGATGATGTGCGAAATGATCACCCATTATATCATTAATCTGTGCCATAACATTTTGTAAAATAGAAAAAGACTGTCCAACCGGCAACTAACTAATCAATTAAAAAAAAAAAAAAAAAGCAAATAACACGTATAAATAACTTCTTCTTGATGTTCACAATGGAACCCAAATTTACAAACGAAATTGGTCCTTCTTCAGGGCAATCTGTGCCATAACATTATGATCATCTAGTATAATGGTGTTAGACAACCGTTAGTAAGATTTTCTAAGAGACACAGGACATGATCCGGCAAGAGATCTTTATAATATTATTGGACATGTGCAAAAGGAATAATAGAAACAGAAATTACAAAAAAAAAGTACTGCCAATACAAAGATGTTAACAATGATGGTACTGAAACATAAGACAGGACAAAAGAGGTAGATGGAGAGATAGAAAAAAAGAAGACAAGATCAAAAATTGAGTAAAGACTGCAATTAATAGACTTCCTGCTCTGGCTCATGTCCTGTGGTGTGGCTAGAGAATTAATGTTATCGATTGAACTATTACTTCTGTCTCCATCTTTCCTTGCTGAACAAAAACAACTGTCATCACGTACAGTGCTGCAAAGAAGGGTCGTGCTGAGCTAGACATAGATTCAGACATTTTAAGGGATGTAGATTCATGTCCCATAATATATTTACCTATATTTTTATATACTTATATCCATATTAACTTTTGATTCTTATTGAAATATTGCTTATGGCTCTAATATGACTTGGTTTTCTTTGCAATAACTAATAATTTAATTTTACCAAATGATCTCTTGTCTCTCGTAGAGAAAGCGATTTTGATATCGTGGGCCCCAACTAACTAACTAACTAACTAACTAACTAACTAACTAACTAACTAACTAACTAACTAACTAACTAACTAACTAA
>JBCAUA010000662.1:0-13628 GCA_038406235.1 Peronia verruculata | reverse complement strand
GCCGCCGTTTCCATGACAACCATACAAAAATGTCAACTTTTTTTTACTGTTTTCCTCTAATTTGAACATGCTGAATATGATGAAAAAGGTTAAAATAACCTAACTGTAATAATAAAAAAAATCACCTCCAGGACCCGCCCCCCCCCCCTTAAATGAGCTCTCATGAAAGTTTAAAACCATTATAAAGTTCACCAATATGGCGGGTTATCCCATCGACCCATGACCTTATTTCGGCCATAAGTTTGCATCACTTTTTGGCTTGAGCCTGTCACAGTGGGTAGGAAATTATTGACTAAAACTCTGCGCAATGAGTGACATACCTCTTAGCCTATTGAACCTAGATGCCCTGCAATGAAAAGCAGAAGTGAGTAGTGTTAATAATTTAGTGACCAAACTAAATGCATGACATACTTCCGGGTTGGGTTTTCCCGAAATTTTGTGTTCCACTATTGGTATGTGCTTGCAAGTTTCTTTTTTGTCGACTTCTGTTACTAGCATAATAATGTCTTATCCGTCAAAATCAAAAGCGTCCGAGCCAAATCAAGAACTTCGGTTTTCATAAGGTTTTTTTTTTATCACGGTAATATCAGAATGGCAAATTACTCACACGCGATAAACAAATAATGTATAAGAATAATCACCCATACCGGTCCGTTTTTTTATCCGACGGCTCCAGTAAAATTCGGGAGGCTTTTCACCGATTTTTAGATGTCCTCTCTCCGTGAGAGGTTAATCTTTTGTACTCTCGTGATTTTTTTTAAACAATCGCTCTGTTTTCGGCAATTGATGGATCACACTGTTAGAGGGTGGTGATCTCAAAACGCTATTTTCTCATTCCCACTCACTTATGAGACGAAAGCATGGAAAATGGAAGAGGCGCTAGCTTTTTTTCACCCTTCATCAATACAGATAATGGATATTTTCCTCAGCCCACTGTTTAAGATGGATCAGCGAAATCTCCCGGCTGCTTTGGGGAGGTTCAAGACAGAAGAGCTCAAGACTTTGGAGGACACTGCAAAGAGAGAGAGAGAGAGAGAGAGAGAGAGAGAGAGGCGATGATATCGCTGGAAGTGAAAACAAATCAAAGTCAATCGAGGCAGAAAGCCGACCTGTTGAGCGTGGCTAATCAATGATATTTAAGTGCCGGTAGGTGTTTCATTCAAACAAGAGTACTTGGCGAGATGAAGAGCCTCAGGCAACTCCTGAGCTTTCATTACTTTCCATCCAAAGCATCTTGCGCAACATTTATTGAAGGATGGCATAAGTGTTTTGTTTTGGTTTGGTTTTCATCTTTTGTCTTGCTATGCATTTTTTTTCTCCTTTTTTCTTAAAAGATCTGCACAAGGATAGGATACAATGTGTCCAAGTGGCATGTTGGCTAACGCCGAAAATGCAGATATCCCAGGCAAATTATTTCATTTTTATTTCATTTTATTTATTTTTATTTAATTTCATTTTACTTTACTTTGTTTCAGTTTATCTCATTTTATTTTACTTTATTCCATTCCAGGTCATTGTTATTTTTTAATTGCCGCAAATAATCAAGGGACCGAATGTGTGAATGACCTGTCTCACCAGTGAAAGAAACCTGCGGCATAAAATTGAAACGGCTAGTGATCACAGAAAACAGCCACTGGCATTGTCATGACATAAATATCCTCAACAATTTGAAATTGGTGAACTTTTTGTTCTGCTCTTTGCAGTTTTTCTAGATGAATTTTTGATATATGCCCTAACCAGAAACCAGGTTTAATTCCACTAGCAAAGCTGTTTCCTCTGCTTTTCATTTTCCATTGGCACAACAAGAACCTGATCTAAATGTGACGTTTTGTTGGAGAATAGAGTATATACATGTAGTAGAAGCTCATACGTACATTATGTAAGTAATGATAATTATGTGCTAGTTTTGAAAAAAAAAATCAGACCAGAGAGCTTATTATACAACTGGAGTCAGATCTTGCTGAGGCCACACGTGAACAATTGAAGTCAGCACCTGCCATTTTATGTAGGGCAAAATGGCTTGTTCAAAGCATTGCACGAGAAGAATTTATAGCAGGGTGAGCGCTAGATTGTGAGCTTATATGCTTCCATGCTTCTTGTGTCCTCTGTGGATGATGTTATTCTAAACTTTATTATGCATCGGTTGGAAATCGATTAACAGACTTCTACAGTAGCCTGTCCCTTCTTTCATGTATAAACAAGTACATTTTTTTCCGTCCAACTCAGCCGTGATGCATACTGTCTTCTCATAAAGGGAATAAAATACTGACTTTAAAACACAACACTTGAAAATGATCCTACTGACGGATTGTAAAAACACAACACTTGATAATATATAGAATCAATTTCGAGTGTTGCCTTTTTAAAGTCCATCAGTGTATTTCAATGGGACTATGGAGGCTAGCTAGTAGATCTAGTGACTTTATCACTTATTTTCATGCCGAATGTGTATAGGCCTAACGCGAGGTTCTGGTATTTCTATGCCTTTCAACCTCCTTTGGGGTGGTTATCTCGAGAGAGGTCATAAATGTGGCGTTTAGACATAAACACGTACACGCATATTTTTGTTGTGATTGTTGGTTGTTGTTGATCAGCTGTTTTGCTTTAGAACTCTCCCATGTGTGACAGAAACAAAATGCTTAAACGTTTATGTTTGTCTAGATGAAGATCTATTTGGCTTGTACAAGTAGTGATTGAGAATTCAATAAACGTTTCATTCTTTTGCCTATCAATCTTTTGGGAAGTAGTAGGGGCAGAATCTTTAATTCAGTCATGAAGACGACCAAATATGAACCTGAGTTAATTAGTATTATTTTATTTTGTTTTGGTCATGACAAAATATTAAGCTTGCATCTAGATCTAGTATGTTGATGTAGTACTTCGCTTCGAACCCTTCGTATATAAAACATTTATGCGAAGTTTTTATTATTATTATTATTATTTATTATTATTATTATTTTTCTTTATGATCATTTCTTTTTTATATGCCACGGCAAAATAAAATAACTTAAATGAAATGTGCCTCAGGAACACATGTAGTAACATATGAGAATTGTACCAAAACTGATGTATCCGTTTAATTTCATAAAGGAGATATTTAAAGATTACTAGTGCGATTGACTCCGATCATCGTAAATCAAAAGTGTTAAGGAGGCGGCCTCACATCGCCTGCAATAGCAGCAATTATTGGCTCATTGTACGTTCTCAGGCAATGTATGCCGATCACCAGTTCGCATGCTAGTTGTACTACATATATAATCTTTTAGGTCAGACAGATATCACAGTTTTATAATGCCATTTTTTCCTCTTTATACATGATCAAATATGACTATCTTGTTACAATCAACAGATCAACAAAATGTAATGTAGTAAAAACCATGCATGAATGCCTCTCATATATGAATAGAAAAAAAACATTAAAACTCTCTCCATTAAAGTATCCCCAAAATAATAGCCAGGGTTCAGTAACATATAAATAAAAAGATCTGATTTGATAAAAAGTAACAACTCGGAGCATACGACACATCACCATTTCATTTACTTTTTCATGTGCTAATGATATAATTCATATTTATATCGGTACCAGTTAATTTGTAGTTAATATCCCCATTACGCCCTGGAGAAAATGTCTCTTATACAGGCATTTCAATAAATCCAGTTCTGATATTATATATTGCGTATGTCTGGCCAGGGAAGGGAATTATAACCCCTCATGTCATTCCTTTCGTCGGATGCCCAGTAATTGTTTGCCATTTCGAGATCGTGTATGTTGCATGCCTATGCGTCATCCAAGGAATCTCTCAACTGCCCAAACAAGTCAGTTTATATGGTTTCCATTAAACTTTCCAAAAACACATTATATGTAGTACAAGAACAATGTTATGTCGCTCAGCTCTATGAATCAGCAAAAAATGTTGTGACTTTATAGTCGATATAAAAATGACCATTCATAATAAATCATCGTTTATTACCGAACATTTATCCGTCCTTTTTCTTGCTGCATGTCCATTCAAATGTTCTTCTTTCCCTAATGGAATAACACCAATGTGCAGACATATCGAATCTAACAATGATAACTGTTTTTATTTAAAAGTAGGTGCAGTTAGAGAAATGTTATGGCTGATCCACTGATAGGAGTCTAAAGCACATTGCATTCGCTTCAGTGTTGCAATATTAATCTTATTGCAAAATGATGCGAAATAAGATCTAGGATTCAAGAAATATAAATTCATCGATCCCTGTTCAGAGAGCAATGTCACGATGTCTCCCACTGACTGGAAGATATCCGTACATCTCTCTCTCTCTCTCTCTCTCGCTCTCTCTCTTTCTCCTCATAAGAAAACAGTTTTATTTGTGTCTATAGAACGCTCAGATGTGGTAGGAAAACTCCTCAGGTAAGACAAAACAGATGATGGTCCTCAGCTAAAAGGCAGGTTATTTCATTAAAAGATAGTCGAGGTATAAGGAGAAAGGTAGTGCTCATTTTCCTAGTACAGTTTTCATAATGGTTTGAATGTAAGCTTATTGCTGCTGATGTCAAATTGGAAAATACTGTTTTTGTGCACTTTAAAATAGTATTATCCCTCTGAAGAAAAAGAAACATAACTATTATACTTCTCAGGGAAAAGAAAACGCGTTCTTATCTGTTAATGTTATTTTTATTGTTTTTATACAATTTGAAATTTACTATGATTGAACAAACTTTTTCACTCTCTCTTTACTGTTAGCCGTATGGCTTTTTCAAGTTATGACAAAAAGATGAGAAAAATAGAATCCTAAGGTTCGACAGTGACTGCAAATGTCAAGGGTGTTGATACACCGTTTCTACCAAGAATTTTAAAAAAAAAAATATTGTAATGAATATTGCTCCAGAAAGGAAAACAGCACACAAAACCATGAATTCTTTCATTTTTTTTTTTTTAGTTTACGTGCGATCATTCCTCACAGATATCAATAATATACTGACTTTCAAACTGCTTAACTATACTTTTTGGGCAGCTTTCAAGGCCATGGTTAGTTGTTTATTTATCATGGTATTTTTAAAACTACTTGTGTGTGTGTGTGTGTGTGTGTGTGTGTGTGTGTGTGTGTGTGTGTGTGTGTGTGTGCGTGCGTAAGTGCGTGCGTGCGTGCGTTCGTGCGTGCGTGCGTGCATGCGTACTTGCGTACATGCGTGCTTCCGTGCGTGCGTGCGCGCACGATAAAAGGTGCAAAAATTAACTTCGTCTTTTCAAAACAAGCTTGTTAGAAGCAAGTTGGCCTTTTGAAAAACTGGGATATTTTTAATTAACTCTCATGGTCGAAAAAAATTCAAAGTGGCCTAAAGGTAAAGCTCACTGTAGAGCAATGCAAAACGGTCCAACAATCATCTAAGCAGCGGAAAAGCGTTGTTGAAACGAAGAGGGTAGCCTTTTTTAGCACCACAAGAATGCTCACATTAAGAGTATAAAAGTAGATGATGAATGTATATTGCAATAATAAAGATCGCCCGACAGCTGCTTAAGGTATCGGTGAGATAAAATGTACATAAGAACTGTTATCACCCATCATATTTTGTCTGTAATGGGAGATCGTTTAGCAGATTATCTGCCCTTTCCAAAAGAGAGACTTGTGTCAGGGAAGATCCTTTTGACCAGACTTTTACACCCCTTTTCCAGACAAAAGAGGTGTTGAGCAAACAGTGTAAAGAAGAAGAAATCCCTTTACTGCTTGCCATTCGAAAGACTGATACCAAAAATTTGATAAAATTATAAGAATAAGAAGAAAATATTCCCTTTACATCATATATTTTTAAAAATATTTCATGGTATATGTTTCAAGGAAAGGGCGCGAAAGTGTTGTTGTTGTTGTTGTTTGTTTGTTGCTGTTGTTGTTGTTTTTGTTGTTGTTTGTTTGTTTGTTTGTTTTTTCTTTTTTACACTGCTAGTTCAATCCCTCTTTTGCCTGGTAAAGGGAAGTAATAGGACTGAGCACAACGATCTGTTGTTTGAATCTTTCGGCGGTTAGTCCGAGTGAATCAGTTGATATTTTTATTCTTATCGTTTATGTAAGAGAAAAGGAAATAATATAAAAAAAAAGACGCCTATTACAAGTGAAATTACAGCCCAATAGAGTGGCTAGAGACAGAATAGAAATGCATTCTGTCATTGGACAAAATGATAAAAAATACATTTTACACAATCTGGCTGTCACAGTAACTACGTGCAGTGTAATTTCTCAAATACTATTTCAACAGAGGTATAGTCATATGCATGTTAAACCTGGTGGTAAAGTTTGAAATGGTGTACTTTGGGCGAAAAGTTCGACAAATTCTAGAACAACAATTTCAGTGAAATTTTGTATGCGAGCTTAGGCCTATATTTCAAAAAAAAAAAAAAAGCTCAGAATTTATTATTATCTTTTTTTCATTATGATTGCAGAATCCGTTATTTGAGCTTAATATAAATCAAGATCCCTAATGCAGAGTTCAGGAAAAAAGTATAATGTTTACAGTACAGGATAAAATCTAACATATGTTTTTACATTGAAAGGCGTATCCATACACTTTAGTAAAAAGTTCCAGAAGTGCTCGGAGTGTTGAAACAGCTCATCATATGTAGACATTCAGACCGAAAAAGACGGAAAATGTACATATTAAAAGTAAACAAACAAACAAACAAAATAAACAAACAAACAAACGCAAGCAATATTTCAAGAAAACTAATTTACACTGCTACGCAGTTTCCATATTAAGAGTTATAACATGTCATTACACTGAGGTTAGATCTATGCCTGTTTCATCCCTATATTCTGACAAACGGGAAGAAAACCGTGCTGCCAACAGACAATCTGATTTTTGGGTAAATGTTGACGTCCAATGTTTTTATTAATTCCGACGGATAACCTGTTAATTTCATTCATAAAATACACATGTATTAGATCATGTCATATATGTATTGTAAAAGTCTGTTGGTCAGCAGTATCAAACAAGTTGACAATTGTGATAGATTGAACAGGATGGGATGGGCAGGCCGTTTTTCTTACTGTATTTTTTATTTTCTTCCTAGGTTACATACAATAACTGCATTTCAATAGATTTACTACTGACAGTCAATTTCGAGAGCAAGTATTTTTCTATAGATAGTTCCGTTATTTGTTCTTTTCCGGAACCAAGCAGAAAGTTTTTAATTGTGGCCATAGTGGCGTAGCAACATTTCGTTTTCCTGAGTAAATATTGACAACCTTTTACTCTGCTACGATACCAGTTCTTAAATAATCTTCACTAAATTATACAGAATGAATGAAAGACTCTGTATCTGTATAGAATAACACTTTTTTTTTTTTTTATACAACCTTAACACTGAAGCCATGAGTTCATAACTGTACTACAGACAAAATAAGATGTGAAACAAAAGCAGTTGCTAACACAGTTACATAAGCATTGCGCACACAATCCCGAGATTCAAGGTGAACCAGATTACATTTTGACAAGCTACGCCTTTGCTTCGGAGAATACGGCATTCTTGCATCGGAAGTTGATTTTGGGGCATATATATATATTTGCATCACCAGCGAACACGGAAGAGAACAACAATGAAATAGTGTATGCCTTCTGATATTCGTGTAGAGATGAGCAAGAATCTCGGGTTTATATTTTATAGGTCACGTCTGTTATATTGAAAATTAGATTCACAGTGCTCTAGCTGATATATGATCACATGCAAAGTTTTGTTTCACAGGCTCTATTAGAAATGGTTGAACTTTGCGCCCAATGTATACCATTTCAAAGTTAAAAAGCTATAGAATGCATCCTATATTTTTTTTTCTCGACTTATGAATTTTGACGAAAAAAAAAAAAAAATCCCTAAGCCCGTTGACTTCACATATTTTATATCCTTGGCAGGAACTTTTAACAGTCAAATTCAACAGACAAATGCCATGAGTAGCCGAGGATGGTTGAGGAACCCACCAATGGATCACTTTCATGGGTGTGTTTTTAAGCCCATCAGCGTGGGTCTTGATATTTCGATCTCTAATAGTATGAAGATAAAAAAAATACGCACAGAGAAAGATCATAATAGCGCCCAACAGAAGAGTTTATTTTTAAATTTCAGTGCAGACAGGCACCTTAGTGCCATCTATTTCTGGGGAAACACAAGAAATTGGACACATGAATCCATAGTACCTGTCTAAAGTTGACTGATTCCGTTAGGATTGTGGTGAACTTTGGAGTTCAGATTTATTGTTAGTGATTAGGGATTAGAGTTAGAGTTAGGGTTAGGGCTAGCAATGGGGCTAAGGGTAAATAGTCCATAGGCAATATGATGTCTGTCCAGCCCTGAGTAATCGATTATGGTGCCTGTAGCTATACAAAAAAATACACTGAAGAAAATTGTCCAGCATGATCACTATCCATTGTGCATAATGATGCATGATTACCAGAGGAGACACTTCTTACCTTCAACACGATACAGATTTATATCGAACTAGAAGAGAACCCACGGCCACCGAGGGAGATTTAAAAAAAAAATAAAATAAATATATATATATATAGGCCTATAATCCTGCGAGTTAAAGTGTATGGGAAGCATGTGCACCTCGATGTTGACATTTTGGTTGATTAAACTGAATATTACTCAAAGGTCATGTTTTTTTTATAAGCTTTTCAACATCTTGTAGTAGTGGTTATCTCAGCAGTCCACAAGCGTGGTAAAAAAAAAAAAAATAACATAACCCTATTGCGTTATGTGATCAGTAATCGCGATTACTCAAAGGTAACGTATCTTAAACGTGTAATACTATCGAACGTGCAATTCGGATCGAGCAGCCTCGTGAGTTTATTATTCAATTATTACCCCATTTTTAGAATGACGTGAAAAAAAAAATCGGATTTATGTAGATGGAAACACAGATCCATATGCAACAAAGTTGTGTGCCGAACTTCAAATGGATTCATTCAACAGTTTTCAAGTCCATAAGCCTGTTTGGCTTTTCTTACAATTTTGTAATATAGTTATGGTAAGTCTGTGTCTAGACCAAATCATCTACGTTTACAATTAGATAGAGTGAACAGAAACCTTGGAGACATACGCTCGTAAATCATGGGGATATAAAAGTCAGTTCACATGCTATCTTCCTTCAATCTTTTCTGTACGCCCTAAGTTCTTTATATATGACCCAAAATATGTTTGGTGGTTGCCATATCTGCTTCAATGGGACATCGTTTCGCAGATTATCTGCCCCTTTCCAAAAGAGGGATTTGTGTAAAGGGAGATCATTTTGACCAAACTTTTACTTCCCTTTGCCAGACGAAAGATGGGTGGAGCAAGCAATGCAAAGAGGAACAAATCCTTTTACTGCTTGCCATTCGAATGACTGATCGTCAACAGTTTTTAAAATTATAACAATAAGAAGAAAACATTCTCTTTTCATCATATTTTTTTTTTAAAAATTTCATGGTGTATGTGTCAAGCAAAGGGCGCAAAGGTGATTTTTTTATTCTCTTTACACTACTTGTTCAATCCCTCTTTTGTCTGGTACAGGGAAGTAATAGGATTGGGTACAACGATCTCCTTTTGCTGAAAGCATTTGATATATTCTTTAGCGACTCAATCCCATTATAATAGCTAGCGATATGTCGACCTGGAAAAGTTCTGATTGTTATTGATACAATGATCTCAAATTCCTGAGTAAAAAACACATACTAAAGTCTTTATAAATGCTAGGAGCGGGTGGCCTAAAATGGTAATGTAAACGACCTACAAAAATTTGACTCCTCAAATGGATACGGATATCTGTTCTGCTGTTAACCAAAATGGTAACATAATTTCAAAACTGTGGATGTGGTTTTTTAACTAGTTATATCGGGAAAAGATGTCACGATGACGTAGAATGAGATTAAAAAAAAAAAAAAATGTCATGTCTCTGGCGCCGAGCAGAGATGGTTCTTTTTCCAGGACGTGTTTTCTATAGTGAACCGAAGCTTGGGTGCGTAGTAGCTGAAACTGGAACGTAAACAACGTCATACAAACATCGAGTCTTTTCAAAGAGCGGTCGTTTTGGCCAGGCGAATTACGTCCCTTTGAAAAAAAAAAAAAAGTCTGGATAAACAGTGTCGGTGGCCTAGCGGTGGGGTCGTCGGACTCGGGGTCTGAAGTGCCGGGTTTGAATCCTGACAGGTAACGACATTTTGTCCTTGGTAAAGACAGTTTACACACATTTCCTGACTCCACCCAGGTTTGAATGGGTACCCGACTTTAGACAGTGATTGATGTTGTTTGATAAAGATTTGAGTGCCTAACAGGCAGCCGCCTTGTATGCTTCCCAGGAAGCTTAGAACGTTTATGAGTGTCTTCTTTGGGTCTGTCGGGGTAATAATAGACTGCAAAGTGCTTAGAGCCTGTAATTATGGGGATAAGCACTATATAAATTCTCGCTAATATTAGTATTATTATTATTATTAAAACAAATAACAAGAAAACAACAACTTTACTTCTCATCATTCAAAAGATTGGTTGCACAAAACGTCGATCAAGTCATTAAAAGAAGAAAACATTTTCTCTTATACATTTCTTGTCAAAAACTTTCATATAAGTTTTAAGCAAATGGAGCAAAAGGGATGTTTTTCTTCTTTACACCGCTTGTCCAGCATCTCTTGTGCCTGGCAAAGGGAAACAGTAGAACTGATCAAAGCAATTTCCCATTTTAGTACTTCGAACATTAATCCATTTTCTCTTCTTGCCGACTTAATTATTATTGTTCCAAAACATTGTAAATCCTTTTATTAATCTTTGTTAGCCCATGCCGGAAAATTAAAATTTTTGGGCTTTACTCAATCCCATTTTAGCAAATAAAACTCTGAAATGCATTTTTTAGATTGATATAGAAGAGTCATGTGAAGATAAAAAATAAATAAATAAACAAATTAAAAAATAGTGGAAAATTCCTTGAAAACCCTTCAATATTAATCTAAAAATTCATTTCAGAGTTTAATTTGCTGAAACAGATTGAGTAAAGGCCCAAAAAATTTAATTTAGCCACATGGGATAACAAAGATTTACAAAAGTAATCGGCCATTTTCTCACTAAATTCAGCTGCAGCAACAGGTCACCCCCATCATCTTTAATTACCAATAGTGGGACTTCTACTTAAGGTGGAGCAGATTTTTTTTTTTTTTTCACACACAGAAAGGGAAATGAATAATCTTAACACTGGCACCAATAAATCCATATGCCCGAAATATGACGAGAGTCTGATTGCATCGTGTCGCATTTGCTTTGGTTACGTTCTATGTATGTCTTTCAACCTCCTGGTCGAGGTTATCTCGAAATAATTTGGAGGCAGACTGCTCGATAGACAAAGGCTTTCCGACATCGATTGAACCTTATGGCTCTTATCTATCCGGTTTCAGCAATTCTGTGTTTTTGCAATGACGTAAGTTTGTTTGCAGATAATTCTGAATTTTTAGAAACTGCTGATTTCATACCCGTAAATTCCGACTTTTCAAGTATTGATCTTTGAAGGGAAAGCATATTTTACACTGTAAACAAATAAGTCGATATCTTCCATCAAGCGACAAATTCACAATCCTCAGTAATAATAATAACGTAATGATGGTAATAATAATTATGATAAAGACAAAATAATAATAACAGTAGTACTAACAATGATAATATAACAATAACGATTATATAGATAAAGATAACAAATCAGGTGACATGTATCTGACTCTCGGGTCAAATTTATACTTACAGAGATTGTGTTCGCCCAATCACAGGTCAAAGTTGTGCTCCAGCACATGCGATAACAATGTTAAAGGTCAGACTTTCAAGGCCACACGTGCTGACGCTCGTTCTTCACGTCCTGTTCAGGTGTGCCTGTCGCAGCATGCGGAAACTAATGGTCTTCCCCCAGCTGCTTGGCACCCATGTCAGCCAACGGTGCAAAATGCGACAAGTCCCAGATAGAATTTCGTGCGGAATTGGCGTCCGTCACTCGCCCTGTCCTCGGCAGGAACCTAATAAGACTGATGTTGCTATTCACATTGGAGCTTAGTCGTTAGTTTATGATCGGGAATCTGTCAGTGGCGGGGATTATTGATGAAAACAACCATCACCCATCATCCCAACACCCACTCTGTCATAGCAACTTTGGCCTATGGATTGGACTAATTCTTTTCTCTACTGATCAACATGCACATCTTCCGATGTCAGTCGTATTTGACTGATATCATGATACACAGCTATAATATTTTAAATAGTTAAGCTCAAACTTAACCGCTGTTATATTTAAACTTTATAAAAAAGCACCGCATTGTTACCCAATTAACTGAAAATGAATGACTAGATCAAGTTACTAAAAACCCTCCAGTAAAAGACCGAGCTGTGTCTCTTAAAGTTCTTGTAGTAAACTCATCAATGAGATACACAGCCAATAATTGTAATAATTTAACAAAAACTTAACCACAATCTGTTGATAGTAAAACTTGATAAGAAAAACAGAATTGCTCCCCACTTGATTCAGAATGACTGGATTAAGTTACTAAAAACTCTCCAATAGTAGACAGAGAATTATATCATATCGTTTAAAGTTCTTGTGGTCAGCTCAACAGTCAGATACACAGCGCTAAAAATGGTAACAGTTTAACGAAAACTTAACTACAGCTTGTTGAAATGCTGACTGGATTAAGTTACTAAAAATTCTCCAACAACAGACCGAGATATGTCTTTTAAAGTTCTTGTGGTCAACTCATCAGTCAGTAGGCGTACTGAGAATGTATGAAAGAGAGGATTCGTGACTGAAGACGGAGTAAAAAAAGGGGGAAAACATAATGGGTGATCACATATTGGGCTTACATTTAAAAAAGAACTGGAGTTTTTAATTTCATCCCCCGTACTTTGTACACAGATGGACATAGTTTGGACGTATTGTTATTTGTTTTTAGTCCCTTAAAAGAAGCACTGAAGGACCGGCGACATTAGCATAGCCTTGTAAATATGGCAGGATGCATAGCACCAGAACAAAATCAGCTTCCATGTACTTTCATATATTATATTAAGGCCAGAGCTAGAGATGAGAGTCCTATTGCGTGATGGATGTCTATTGATAACTAATGGATGGAGTCGAAGAACAAGAAGGAACAAAATGGCTAACGCATATTAATACGTTAAAACAAAAAATGTTAACTAGCGACAGTTTCTCTATATGAGAAGTGCGAAATAATAATGATAATAATACAAATATTATTATTATTTACACAAAAGTAACAGTGACAAGATTGAGACCAAGAGACAAGGCTTGATACAGATAATGAACATCTGTGATCAAGTGGATCGCACTAGCTAACGTTCAGTCCTACAATGAAGCAGAATGTTTCTTGTTTGTTTGTTTGTTTGGTTGATTTGTTGGTTTGCTGATATGGTTATTGTTAATGCTGTGGGTCTCAGAATACACCAGAACTACGGGGCGAACATGGAATTTCATGACAAATGGTATATCGGTTAAATGAGAATAAAGCTAACTGTCAGCTATTATAAAAACTTACCCGGGAAACAAGAGAGAGAGAGAGAGAGAGAGAGAGAGAGAGAGAGAGAGGGGGGGGAGAGAGAGAGAGAGAGGGAGAGAGAGAGAGAGAGAGCTCCCCCCACACA